>JANHGB010034426.1:0-38249 GCA_026283785.1 Coracopsis vasa
GCCCACTTTTTGCTGTTAATGAGGAGCAGCTGGGGAAAAGGCAATTGATAGTCATTGCTCTCAGCTGCTGAACTTCAGGTTTAAGTCTTGAAATTTACTGAGTTCAAAGCATAGCAAGGGACAATGAGTTTCCTGGTGAAAAGTTTGGTAATCTGAAATATTTTGAGAATGTAAAAATTAACATGATGTGTGCTTATTTCCTATGTTAAAAAATGAAAACAAACAAACAAAAAATGTTATTCCTATGCATTTACAGCTCTTACAAAGACTAAATTTAAGATTAGTGAGTTGTGGTAAGATTGTCTACTTCAGCAGACTGAAATCTGAGTGACTTCATCCAATTCTCCTTTCAGTAAAAATGAAAAAAAACCCCAAAACCTAAAATCTAGTATGATACATGTATTGTACCTTGACTGCTTTTTTCAATCTTCAGGTAAAACAAGAGAGTAAAATGTAATAAAAATTCAGGAAAGCCCTGAGCATAGAGCCTTAGAAAACTGTAAATAAAAGAACAATCTCCTTGACTTGATATGTCTACTGTGAATAACCAGCCATTGATTCTTAGGCTTTTGTTTTATAATCCTAAATCAGCAAACTTCAGGCTTTGTGAGTCTCTATATATAATGAAAGAAAGTTAGGTCTTATGGTTTAAATAACAAACATTCAAATTTAGAGGGAATAAACCAGTAGTAAACCCAGTGAAATCACAGGCACAAACATCTTTGGGAAACAATTCTCTTAGAAAACATGACTTGTTTTGTTTTGAATTGAAGATATTCTGTCAGAGAGGCCTAGCATTTGACATATCCACCGCTCCTGTAAAAGCCGTCACACATGCTGGTGGAAGATCTGCAAGGGAATTGGCTTTCACGTCACTGCACGTTCCTCATTTCCATTCATGTACTTTTGTTCAGTATAAAGTATTTTACAAAATTGATATGAGCTGAGCATGGACTCAGCCTTTTAAAAGTACAAGAAATTCCTATGCAGTCCCCCATTCCTGAACATTTTATTAACAAAGGTCTCAAATTCTTTACTTTCCAGCCACATTAATTCTCTTTTAATACTGCTTTTGTATATAATTTAATCAATCTAAACTATTTTTCTGCCAGATTCCTTGTATAATTTTATTAACTATGATAGCTAGCAACTCCTTATTCACAAAACAGCACTGTGCAAATTAAAAAGTTTTGAATTCACAATTTACATTAGTGTCAAAAATATAAATACCCACTGACAGACCCACTGGATTCCACTCCAAGTGGGCTGTGGCTTACCTAACCATATCTCCATACACTTGGACAGTGCCTCTATATTTCTTTCAGGTTGCTTGTCTATGCTTCCACTTTCTCTATAGTCTTTTTTTATGTTTGAGTTCTGCCAGGAGATCCTTATAGGAGCATGGTGATCCATACAGGCCTCCTGGCATTTTTACCTGCCTTCCTGCTCTTCAGGATGGACCAGTTTTGAGTTTGCAGGAAGCTATCATTTGGTACCAACCAACTTTCTTGGACCTCTCTTCCTTCCAGGCCTTATCCTTATTCCAAGCAGATCCTTGAACAGGCCAAAGTCTGCTCTCCTGAAGTCCAAGACTGCTTTCAACCTTCATTTCCCAATAAGCCCTTCTTTCTTTGTGAGCATGAGGTCCAGCAGAGCATGTCTTCATTGGCTCCTCTACCAGTTATGCCAGAGCCCTTTCATCAATGCTATCCAGGAACTTACAGCATATTGCTTATGACTTGCTGTGTTGCCTTCCAGCAGATATAAGGCTGGTCCCCCATGGGGGCCTTGCCCTGGGCCTGTGAACATGAAGCTACTTGTAGCTGTCTGTAAAAGGTCTCAACCCATTTTTCTTCCTGGTAAGGTGGCCTATCACAAACATCCACCACAATGTAACCCATTCTACTCTGCTCTTTAATCCTCACCCCTAAGTCCTCAGTTGGCTCCTTTTCTAACCACATCATTTCTGCTTTAAAGCTCTTCCTTATGTGTATTCTATACAGCTCCATAAAATGTACTTAGGGTTCTGACTACACAGACTGATAGATTCAGTGATTTCTATTCTGCCTTCAGCATAAAGCTGAAACTATATGTACTATTAATTCTGTATTGTAACTGGAGAAAAGAGAAACTAAAATGTATATGCTACCCTGAACCTCTGGAAGCTTATTGATCTTAAAATGAATCTAACTTTGATGCATTTTGACATTTTCAAAGTCAGTGTGAACTGGGCACCTGCAACTAGGGACAGGATGTGTTCCACAGTAAGTAAACCCATCTGGTATGGAGTTCAGCATGGCACATATTCTTTCTGAGATCAAATCTTACTTCTGAGATCAAGGCACCTGCAGAAGATATGCTTTGAAATGCACATAAAATTCCTCCTCTTTTTCTTTTTTTTCTTTTTCCTTATTTTTTAAACAACAATGATTCTATCCTCCAGGATTACTCATAATCCATAAGACCTTTAGGTGGTATACTGTGATCATCTCTAGGCACCATAACCAAGAGACTTGTGGTTCAATTGAAGAAAGCCTGAAGAAATGAGTTATGGTGACCTACAACAAAGGGTTGAGTGAGCAATTGCAGTTAAAACTGAGGAACAGAAGTCTCAGAAATTCAGGAAACAGGCACAGATCTGAAATGCTAGTTAGTCTTCTCTTTTCCTACTATGAATATATGAATTTCTGCTGTGTCAGTGGTGTAATAGATTGTATTTAATTGTGCTAAAACCACAGGGCATTTGGATTCTGAATTATAAGCTGTGAAGGTCTCCAACCCTAATTATTCTATGATTCTATGATTGTATGAATGATAAGAAAAAATTCTGCCAAGTGCTTTCCATTTTATTTATGTTAAATATCATAGGCAACCTATAAATGAAGATACACGCTCTTCAATCATTCTGTTAGGAAATAGAGGGAATGAGGAGAAACCTATTTTACAAATCTTAGGAAGAACTGAAAGGGAATTCTTTAAAGCACAAACCTCAGTTTTTTTACCTCTTATGCAATGCGCTTTTGTATCAAATATAGGGGAAATCCTAATTCCCAAAATCAGAAATTCATCTTATTGGAAGGGGAGAGAGGATGGAATGTAGTCTGATAGAAATTATTCCTAAAACTGAAGATATGTACTATTTCATAAGTAATGTTTATATGGAAATATAAAATTCATAATATTTCCAGAGTTGTGAAATTTCATTAGTATGTTAAACTAATCAGCATCTCTCATATTTTCTGCAAATCTAAAATGATGATGGTCTCTTCCACTGAAGGCAATGGAAGCACAGGTGATTTCATAGAAGCTCAGTTTCACCATCTTCCTCCCTCTTTCTTTCCCTTTAAATCCCCACACAAGTCTCATCAATTCTATGTACAGATAATTCCTCAGTCATTTTAAATCAAGAAGGTTTTGTCAACTTAAAAAAATAGAAAATGTAAGACACACCATCTCAAAATATCAAATGTCAAATAACTCAATTATGTGCTCTTCTATGACTGCACAAACTTGGTACTTCTTTCTCTCCCATTTCTACCTCAAGTGGATTTCAAGGGGTGCCTTCTTTCTTCAGTCACACTTGTACTAAGTAATATCTTACTCCATAGGAAGTCCTGTGAATTTCACTGACACTATTCATGGAAAAAGGTACTGTTTGGCATGAGTGAAGTCATCTGGATTGGGACAGGAAACAACACAACACATCACCTCCACTGAGAAATCTTCACAAAAGATGTGCTGGGGATTACATTTTCTCTATCAAACACTTATATAAAACACTTACAACAGGGAAGTACAGGACATTGATCTTGAAAACCTGTCTTGAGGCCATTAACAACTCCCATTGCTTAAGAAAAGAAGTGGTACATTTAGATTTTGGGTACACATACACTCTTGTGATGGTTCTTAAAACAGTACACAGGGATGTCAGAGGTAAAGTGTTGCAGGGTAACACTGACATTGCCCCCACCCTTCCCCTGCATTTTTGCCACAGAGCTTCTGTGATTGGATTATTTTGTTATTCTCAGTCTAAATATATGTTTAAGCATTTTGTAACAGGAAGGGCGTAAACATTAATTATGATAGTGTGGTTGCTGAAGCATTAGTCTTCTTAGGCTCTAACCACCTACAGTTCCTACCCTAACATGATGGTTTGATAGACACGTTTCTTTTAAGAATTGTCTCTTTACTTCTGGGGGATGCATGGAAAGTAATCTCAGGTGTACCATAGTTAAGTGACCTTAACATACAACCATAAAGATAAAAAATGACATCTTCCTGTGGTATTTTTATTTTGCTTCTCTGCTAAAATACTGTTATTTCCCTTTATTATATTTTTTTACATTTTTGACATAGAACTGACTCCTTTCTACTTAATTTAAAAATATTTCTAAACAATTTTAAATCCATTAATCTTTTTTGTACTTTATTGAGAAATGCTTTTATTAATGTTTCATAACCTATCCCTAAGATTAAGCCCTACTGTCACTTAAGAAGATTTTAATGTGTTGTTTTGATGTTTTTTCTTTTCTTTTTCCCTCTTTCTTTTTTCTTTCATTAAACAAAACAAAATCATGTTGCACTAAAAATGCCATTTGTTTCTGAAAGGTCAGTTAATATACACAGTTCTTGTGCCAAGGGGAATGTATCTTTGGCACTCAGGGAACTACAAGTAGAATGGCATGCAAGAAATGTTTTATTTTATAGCTGTCCCAGAACATATGCCTATGATTTCCTGTATCAGTTGAGCATCACCAATGAAGATTATTCTTTTATAGTCCTAGTTACCTTCTCTCACTTTCATTGATCTTTTCCGGTATTACTTTTATTGCCCCTTTTCCCCAGATTTGTGAATCGTCAGTGCCATTACTAGCATTAGTTTTGGGAAAAACTGCTCATGACTGCAAATAAGAAGCTCATAGCCTGGACATGTATTTTATGCAGGTTACTTCTAAAAGAAGCAGAAGTTTCATTCAGTGCTGTCTTTACTCAGAACTACTTTTACCTGATTACAATTCGGAAGTATTTTCCCACCTTCAGCTCCCTTCCATTTGTATTGCCCTCTGAGTTCTTTGGGATTATCATTCCCAAGATATAATACTATTCAAGAGACTTCAATTTTCAGTCCCGTCTTTTTCACTATTTTAATTTTTTTGTCTCTCTCATTTGTTAAGTATCTTCATTCTCTTTTATAATTTCAAGTCACGTCAAAACCCATGTCACTACCCCAAATGCAATGAAAATACATTTTTCATACATATGCAATAAACCTATCAATTTTATCTAATAATGTTTATAAATAAGTGCTGAAAAACTACTTAGACTGAGCATGCTGCTCCATATATAATACCATGCAAAAAGGTATATGGGAGAGACTGAGTAAGTAAGTGAGATTTACCTGTCCTAACTCAGGAGTCCTATAGTGAGACAGATAAACCAGCCTACCTTGATCAAAAATTAAGAGAAATATATATTTCCTGAGAAAATTCCTCTCATATTAAGACAGATATCTCAGAATAATCCTCTAAAGATATTTATAAATATGATTTTTACGAAGTTAAATTTTCCTAAGTGAGTTTTAGTGCAAAAGAGGAGGATTCTTGGGAAGACTGACAGAAGGAATATATGGAGGAAGAGGAATATAGGAAAGCACAGAAGAAGGTAAGGCAAAAATGTTCTTTACTGGGAAACTTGATAGGGTAATAATGCATAATAATGGGTTCTAAGTGCAGCAGCAGTTACTCCCAAACCTTCCCCAAACAGATCACCTATTTGGTTTCCTTTTTAACTGTACAGGGTGAAACCAGTAAGGTGATGTCAGTAGGGAAACTTTCATTGGTTTCATTATTTGCTTATTTTATCTGTACTCTTACAACTGGCAATCTCAAGAGTATAGTACTCTATTTCAAGATGTTTGCTCTGTCAAGTGCTAACACAATACAAAAAGTAATGCTTCATTTTATGAGATTACTGACTGCATGGATTAAATGAACTTTTATATGTTATTCTTGTCCCATGAACCTTTTGAAGATGGCCTCTCATTCTCAATGGATTCTGCAGAATGTTTTAAATCCCAGCAGCTGCTCAAGCTTGGGAGTATCCATACGATCAGTGCTTAAGGCTCCCTGTTATCTGACACTTCTTTGTACACAACTACAGCTCCTGATTTTCACAATAGCCTCTTTTACTCCCTGAACAAGACATGCATATAGCAAACTGAAAGATAATAAAATGACTCTAGGCAACTAAAAATTCAAGTGGAAACAATTGCTGATAAGGTTGATACTATACTGATTGAAGATAATGGCAAAACTCCTAAAATAGTGTAATGTGACTTGTGAGAGGAGCTGCCCTCATCCTCCAGCTTATGCTTTCAAATCTGTGACTTAATTTCAAGTGACATGAGAGCAAAATCTAAGTAATATATATATCCCATACCACTAAACCACAATGGTACACAACTCTAATTTCAATTGGCAGATACATTCTATTATTTCCAGAGTTTAATCTATTTGAGAAGAATAGGTGTTTATCTTTTTAAAAAAACAAAAAATAAACAAACAAACAATGCCACCACCTGTTTATGGAGGTTGTAGAATGGTATATAGTCAAGGTTAAGAGTTGTACTCATATGAAGGATCACAGCATATGCATGCATTGAAGAAACTCATTACTTCACGTGTCAAAAAAAAAAAGCACTATCACATAGTGCACTTGGTAAGTGCCATAAATTTTATTCAAGTAATTTCAGTAACGTTACATGCAAAATTCTTTTTTAATCTTTTATAAAAGTCCTCTCTTTGCAAAGCTGAATACCCTATTTATCACTGTGAATCTATGAAGATCTCAGATGAAACTAAAATCTTTGAAAATGGCTTTTTTCAATCCCCAGATCTATCCACTTCACAGAGTCACATTCTCCCATGAGCAGAGGGAGGTTTTTTCATTCCCAATGGAACAAAGCTCCAAGTTGCAGCCCTGCAGGAAGCTGGAATTAAAGCTATGATATTTTGTGCTTCCAGGAAAAATGGAACTGGTCTATACTGACTACTGACATTTCACAGACTTCATATTGGTGCAAACTTTAAACATGCGTTTTGTGTATATCAGTTTAAAAACAAATGCAACAAACTCTGGAGCAATAATATCGTGTAGAGTTGTTAAAATGCATTTGTCATCTGCACAGCTTCAAATATGAAAGATAACCTTTAACCTCCAGATAATAAGTCACGTTTTGGAAAACATTGTTGTTGTTTATTATTGAATGCCATAAAAATCTCTCTTAAATTTAGCACCTCATTTTCACAGCTATCTGTAGTTTGTCAGTCCTTCTTCTTCCTTTCTTATTATTCTTTTTTTCCCCAGGATTAAATAATTTATTTCTGTTTAGGCTTGCCTTATTACTCATTTGTTTCTAGGAGCAGAGACTTGAGAAATTCTAAGAATAGAAGAGATCTTGGGGAATTAAGACAGTAAGAAAGATAGAGATCCTGAGCAACGCTGACGGGGAATGGAATGCAACTGTTTGTGAAACAAGGAACAATAATAGGAGAGAAGCAAAGATAAGATTTCCAAAGAGTCTAAAGCCAGCCTCAAAACCTGAATTTACAGTATCTGTATAGTGGCACCATATAATACACTGGCAGGCAGTTTAATTGGCAATTACAAAACTTCCATTTATTAAGTCAGAAAGCCTTTCTGAATACCTAACTTAGAAGCTATTGCTATCACAGTGACAAGTTGACATGTCACCTTCAGTTAGGCAAATAAAGAAACAAATGAGCATTCTCTTGAAAAAAAAATCTATTTATGAAAGACTTAATTATGAAAGGCTTGCTTAAGAAAGGATTCCACAAGACAAAAAAGAAAAACCATTCTTATGACTCATAAAACTTAAAAGTGTTACCTATGAAAGGTCCTCATTATTTCCATAAAATGCTTTTAAAAATCAGTGAAAGACCATCTTAAAACCATGCGTACAGTTTAAGAAATAACGATGGACTTGGTTCTACTTTCAGTAAAATATACAATGTACCTGCTACTTGTTTTAATGCTATAAGGTCCTATGTCATACTTTTCTATAAAATTTCATTAACACTTCTGAGATTGAAATTTATTCTCAGGGATTACAGAAGGTAAAAAAATCCAAACCCAAAACAACAACACCAGTATATAAGAATAGAAATGGTCATTTGTCTATTAGGTAAGATAGGATTATCTAATCACAAAATCAAATGGATGTCATTAAAATTAGGTGAGCAGTCCCATTGTCCAAGGTACAAACATGCATTGTGTTTGTATGTCAAGGTTTGGTAGTGGTGGTGTGGGGTGCTGCAGGGGTGGTGTCTGTGGGAAGCTGCCAAAACTTCCCCCATGTCCAATACAGCCAATGCCAGACGGCTCTAAGATGGACCCACTGCTGGCCAAGGCCGAGCCCATCACTCATGGTGGTAGCACCTCTGAGATAATACAGTTAAGAACGGGAAAAAGAAAACAGCAACTGCAGCTGGAGAGAGAAGTGAGAATACATGAGAGCAATAGCCCTGCAGACACCCAGGTCAGAGAGGAAGGAGAGGGAGTAAGTGCTCCTAGCTGTTCCACTACAGCCCATGGAGGTCTATGGTGGAGCAGATATCCACCTGAAGCTCCTGGAGCACCCCATGCTGGAGCAGGGGGATGCTCAAAGGAGGCCATGACACTGTGGGAGGCCTGCACCAGAGGATGTTTGGTGGCAGGACTTGTGGCCCTGTGGGAGACCCACACTGGAGCAGTTCATGAAGAACTGCAGCCTGTGGGAAGGGCTCATGTTGGAGAAGTTCATGAAAGACTGTCTCCTGTAGGAGCGACCCCCTGCTACATTAGTGGAAGTGTGTGAGGAGTCCTCTCCTGAGGAGGAAGGGGCGGCAGAGGCAACATGTGATGAACTGACTGTGAATCCCATTCCCTGTCCCCCTTTGCTGCTGGGGGGCAGCACGTAGAGTAAATCAAGAGTAAAGTTAAGCCTGGGAAGAATGGAGGGGTGGGAGGGAGGTGTTTTTTAAGATTTGGTTTTGTTTCTCTTAATCCTACTCTGATTTGATTGGTAATAAATTAAATTATTTTTTCCCCAAGTTGAGTGTGCTTTGCCTATGACTGTAATTGCTGAATGCTCTCTCCTTGTACTTATCTCAACACATTAGCCTTTTGTTATACTTTTCTCTCCCCTGGACAACTGGGGATGGGAAATGGTAGAGAGGCTTTGGTGGGTACCTGTGTCCAGCCAGGGTCAACCCACCACAATACATCAGGACGGCTAGAAATCTGGAGGCAGAAATAAGTTTATGTAAGCTTTTTCACAAATTAATATAAAATAAAAATAATCAGATCATCTGTAAAAAGCAAATGAAATCAGGTTTGTTCAATATACTATTTGCTGCAATGAGTAAATACATTCATATGAGATATGCAAAGGAATTTCATGCAGCACTGAGTCTTGTTTAACTTTATTTAGAAATTATTAGCTAACAAGTAGAAGTTTACAAATGGAAAATACAAATATTTAACTGTTTGGTTTTTTTTCGTGTGTGTTCATACTTAGTTTTTTTAACTTAATGAAAATCCCAAGGAATATTATTGTGGATGTCATTTAACTCTGAAACCTTTCTGTCCTAGCGTGTTAGCTTTTGTCTGTCCGTTCTGTATCAATAATGACAGTCCTTATTTTTAGTACTACATAGATGAAATTTTGTTTCTGTTATAATAAGCATATGACTATACAACAGATTTTTGTTGCTCCATGTATTGTTTTACTTGCTCTGTTTGTCTTTTAATATAATTTAGTTACACACAGTAGGGTTTTTAGGCCTTTTAAATTGAACTGTAAAAAAAAGTAAAACCTCACTGTAGGAAGGATTTTCCTTTTCCCTTATCTTTCTCTCAAGAGAATCCACTCTCTCTGTTTTCTGCAGATCCTATTAGGTCTTTTCTTTTCTACCCTGATAGCTGTTTTCACAACCTCCATAGCCTTCCCCCACAGTTTCAGGAAAACCCAAATCTCTTAGCCAACCAAGCCTAAGACAGAAGCCGTTATTTAGACAGTCTATTCAGTCAATAACTCCACCATACAGTATGATGCCTCTGAACAAACAAGTGCTTTGATTACATACTGCTGGAATAGCAATGCTGGCCTACAGTTGTGTGTCTGTAACTGCTTTCTGGCTGCAGAAACCAGATTCCATTCTGGTGATCTGTAATTGCTTTTGACTGGGTAATTTTTATGCTTTAGAGTTGCCAACAGTGTCAGACATGAGGCTCTACTGTAGCTACAAATCCCAAAGTGAACTTTCAAAACTCCAGTTTGAGAAACTAATAGAAGAGTTGCTGAACTGAACAGGGTGCAGCGAGACTGAAAAATTTGGTAGGAAAACCACATGGTCAAAATTTCCAAGCCTGTATTTTAGAAAAAACATCCACAGGGGAACTGGGGCTGCATTTAGTTTTAAAATATATGTCCTTGTAGACCATTCCATGGCATTTCCCTAAGGATATCCACTCTATCAGCATGTTTCTAGTTCAGCTGCCCATATTACATTTTCTTATTATTTAGATTTTGGCTTGTACAAGGGAAAACAATCATGCCAATCAGGGAGAAAAAAGGGAAAAATGGAACAGCTGTGAAACCATGAATACAAATCTTGTACTGTTTATGTTCATCATATGAAAGAACAACTGGCAGGATCATATATCTGAAGGGTACAGAATTTGGTAAAGGAAAAATACAACTTTACAGGCTCGTGTGAGCAAAGTGCGCTAATTTTATAATGTTTCAGATTCTTTTGAAATGTAAATTTGCAAAGCGATGCACAGAATACTTAAGAAAGAGACGTCCTTTCTGCTGTGACTTCCACTTCCAAGGTCAACAAGAAGCTCCCTCACCTGATCTTTCCATTCTGCTCTCCCTCCTCACCATTGCCAATGCCCTATTAGATTCTGCTTGGGCTCCTGTCATTTGAATATATATCGCTGGTTTAAGTTATTCTTCAGAGTTATAAGTGTTCTATTTTTTTTTCTCTTGTCCTCCCTCCTGTGTTTCCATTCTTTTTTCCCTAGTAGTCATCCCTCCATCCCTGCATACATTCAAGGTCAGGGTGATGGGACTCTGAGCAACCTGATCTAGTTGAAGATGTCCCTGCTCATTGGAGGGAGCTTGAAGTAAATGACCTTTAAAACTCCCTCCCAACTCAAACCATTTTATGATTCTATGATTCTATAACCTCCAGATTCAAAAAATGCACTGCCTCACAGCAAGCCAGGTTCTCCTTTATGTTCTTTAAAGTGTGGCCAAAAGTAAAGCTGAAAAAAAAATTTCCAGAATCCCTGTTATGAGAGCAAATTACAGGTTAGGCTTCTTAAAAATTTACTTTTCTGCCCACTTCAATTGATTTTTCTTTGGATAATAGGATGTTTCATTTCTGACCAGTGCAAATATAAGAACTCCAACTGTGGCTCAGGTGTTTCTGTTTCATGAAGTCCACATGAACCAATATGTTAACTGCAATACCTACTAACCAAACTTATACTACTGTTTTCTGTGTTGCTTAGAAATAAAAGTCATGACAACTTGTGATTTTTTTTATGTATATATATTTTTTTTTTGCGGCAACCTGAAACACTTTCCATGCAACTGGTAAAACCTTCAAAGCCTACACACAGCAGTTGTTGGATTTAAAATAATTTGGCAGGTTTTTTCGCAGCCATCCATCTGTTTGCCTGTTGCGATAGCCTAGTACTGCAAGAACAACATATATACCTGTTTGTCGGTTCTCAAACATATTTTTGTTTCCCATGTTGTCAAAAGATGTTTTGATATGTGTTCATAAATATATGCATAGAAGTACATGTATACAATAACTTCTTTCCTACCCAAATCATCCCCAAAATTGAATTATTCTGCCTATGTTTAGGAGACTTTATAAAAAACATGGTCTGCTTAAGTACAGTATATCTAAAAGGTACAGAACATTGGTGAGCAAGAGAAAAATTAAAATTCAGCTGTGTTTGCTTCAGTAAGACTACCAGAAACACAAAATCATTCTTGTGAAGCCATTTTCTAACTAGCAAAAGTCTGAACTGCCAGAAGACCTCTGAAGGCCTAGTGAAATATAAAAACTGTGAAAACTGGTGAAATAGCACATCTTTAAAACAGTCGGGGGCGGGGAAGTGGGGTTTTTTTTCACATCCAGCTGCACAAGGTTTAATACACTGAATTGACGAGGCACAAGCAAATTCAGTTCCAGAGTACTAATTCACACCAGGCCAACATTGTCTCCTGTTTTTGATCCAGTACAGGTTTAGCATCACTGACTACACATTTACACAGTACATAGTCATGACTACATCCCTCTAAAGCTGCAAAGTGAGGTATATCCAGAGAGTTATGATCACTCATTTGCATCTGCTTAATGGTTCAAGACAGAGTCAATAATACTAAAAAAGTGAGGAGAGCCTTTAAAGTTAATTAGGCTGTCAAAAGATGTAATTTTAATATAGACATTTTTTTCTAGTTTTAAAATTTTCAAAATGAAACCTTGGACTTGTTCAAACAATGTTCCCTTGAGAAAATGCATTACTAATCTTGACTCCTACATCAGCAAAACCATTTTGCCTGCCAGTTTTCTGTCACTGTTATAAGCACTTGTAATTGTTTAACAACAGAAGTGGGCTTTGCTTATTAATTGGGAAACCATTCACCATCTCCTATGCTGGCAGTTGGCATTTCTTCCCTAATAGATTATATTAGCTATAGTATCTATATTCAAAATATTCTGGCCTTAATCTTTAAGAATTCTGGTGATTGTAAATGCAGATTGAAAGATCCCTTTACTGGTTTTCTTGCATACCAGGATATGTTCTAAAAATTGGATTTCGTACACTATGAACTTATTTTCTTAGGATACCAAGACAGTTCTCATCATAAGATCATATTAGGTCTGTCTGTTGGCCAAACTATGATCTTAGAAGCAAAGAATGAGGGACTAAATACTTAGTTAAATGCCTATTATTAAATGCCTACTATTAAGCAGTGGGGATTAACAAGATCAAATGGAACAGCAGTAAAGAACAGAGAAATTAAAATCTTGCTGATCAGACCACCTTTTGTAAATCCAAATGAGACTATAATTTTGTAAACCCAAAGCATTACTGAGTAATCAGACTTGAATATTACTTATTATTTGAAAGACAACACAAAATACATATCACAATCATTTGTAACTGAGCACTTGCTTCATATTTGGTAGAAAGGAAAAGCTCTTTGAATTCAGCAGTGCTTCAAAGCTATTGAATAAGCTGCAGATTTGATGCCTCTTTCCTGACCTTTCTGGGGTTCAACAGTATGTTAAACATTGAAGTTTAAAAAATGCTAAGTGCCAGAAACGCCTTGGCATCTTCCTTTGTGATGTAGGATAAACATTCTTGATATGATGGTATAGAAGAAATGCAGTCCTTTGGAATATTACTGTAGAAGACATTATTATTATTACTATCTAGACATGTTCTATACCAATCAGGTAATACAAAAGATTTGAATGTGAACTCTTTGTTAGCAAACAGCCTTTAAAAATAAATGCATATTTTGTTAGAAAGAGCACAATTGACACAAGTTTCTGGATTTGTGAGTTTATAGCTCTAACAGCCTGCAGACATTACATCAACTATCAGAGACACTGAAACTATAGCAACTGTCCTAGCAGCAGCACCACTCGTCTCGTAAGTTAGCCGAGTACGCTGAGCTCATAATGATGTTCTTCATTACTTCATACTTTCTTTTGAACAAGTTATTTTGGTTCATTTAGAAGCACTTTCTACATCTGAGAAAACTGTCTCATGAGTTCATAAACCTAATGTCCTACCCAACTTTCTGTTTTACATATTACGTATGCCTTCATGGAAAATTACTCCCTTACTGTTACTTTCCTGAACACTTTAGGAATACATTGCAATCAAACTTCCCTTCAAAAAACCTGCTGTACCACAAATAAAGCATTTCAACTACAGAAAATAAGAAAAGTACAGAAAGACTGTCCACCATTTATCCAAAATCCATTATTTAGTCAATAACTCCCATCAGCTAACTAGGAGAAGGAAATCAGATAATGCTCCCCAAATAAGATCTGAGATGTTGACCAGCTTAGAAGTAAGTATTCTTGTTGAATGCTAAATTAGTTTTTTGCTGTTTGGAAAAGAAGATAGTATTGAAAGTTTGACTAATAGTAAATTCACTCCACCACTTCCAAGAAAGCTTTTTTTTTTTTTTTTTTTTTAAACACCTAAACAGCAAGTACTTTATTTCATGCATATTATTTTCTTTGACAATGTAAACTATCTATATTATGCACACCACTTTTCATTTATAGTGGTAAAGCTGAGCGAGCTCAAAATGTGGTTACATTTCCTGGAACATAAAATTAACATGTAGAGAAAAAATGAAACAGGAAGTAACATTATTTTTAAAAACCCTTTTTTAGTTTCACTTAGATAATTTCAAAAGTCTTTACACTTAAAAATTTATATAAAGAAAAAAAAAAAAAGCAGCTTAGCTGCTCTGTCCTAATCACACTTTCAGTTTTTACGAAATATTTAATTACGAAATTCTTGAAGTAGTGTTGGTTTTGATGGCAAATTTGCTTTTTCCTAAAACTATGAACAGGAAAGAATTAAAAGTTCTGCAGGTATGTGTAGTTATCCTCATGGAAAGGATGAATTTGTGGGACAGAGACCATAATATTCATGTGTGTAATGAAAAGCAAACCTGAGTCTTTCTAAATGCCAGCCTGTATTTTGTATTTACTTTAAAGACCATGTGGAATGGCAGTAGTAATGCAAATCCCAAGAAGGAGGATTGCAACAATCAAGTGCAGCTTCTCATTGTTTATTTGTCAGTATGGAATAAATTAAGATAAACAGGTATCCCGAGGAAGCAGGCAAATGCGGTTGTTTGCTTTGTCTCAAATTTATAATCTGAGAGATATGATACTGGAAGGACTTGAAGTCCTTGTACATTTTCTTCTATTTTGTTGTACAGATCCTAGCATTCTGTAAAGCGCACTGCAGACAAAAAGATGAAGGAAGTTTAATGAATGATGCTCAGATTAAAAGAATCAATGAAAATATCCAGCTGTGCTAAAAAGGCTTCAAGTTACCATTTATGCAACTGATGCATGCAGTAGGTGTTGGGAAGGAAAAGAAAATTATTTTGAATGGTCTCTTTGGCAATGCATCCATGTAATTCACTTTTCAATTGTAAGGGAAATGTATGGCAGTAGAAATAATTTGAATTAGAAGAAAGCATATGCTATCGGAAATTCTGCATGCTATCACTTGGAGATTGTGATCGTAGGTATAGGTTTGGATAGGGAAGCTAACTGGAACTGTTGGGTCATGAAAAGAGATGGACACCCAATGCAGTTTCAATTAAATAGCTGTGCTATAATGATGTGTAGTGCTCCAGCCTCTCTTTGCCTCTCCACGTTCCTCAGAGCAGAGTGGGGAACTTGGGAGAAGCTAGATGCTGTGCTGGAAATGTGTGGGATCCTATGAAAGACTCCAAAAGGATTAAATTATCTTGGGCCCCTTCTCTCCTCACAGTACCTGTGACAACACAGAAGCTTGCAGACCCAGAACTCAAATAGCTTTCCATGTGCTTTACAACTAACCCAAACACACCTGTGCCCTTAAAAGTCTTGCCAGCTTGTAGTAGTACAAGCCAGCATCAGTATGACACTGAAAAAAGGACAAAAACTGACATGTAATATAAACAAACCAGCACCAACACATACGAGAATAGAAAAATACTTCTTCCACCATCACTTATAGGTTGAGATTTCAGATGTCCAATCCTGTTATAAAATCCATAAACCAGAATAAGTACTTAGAAGAAAAAAAAACCCTTCCTGCTATTTGAAAACAAAGTTGGTAGAATCTAGCAAAAGCTTAAATACATCTTTAAAAAAATTATTATGTTCTCTTATTTAAGAACCTCAAACAGGAAGAATTATAAATTATAGTGACTATCCCAATAAATTTTCAATTAAATAACTAAATTAATGTAGAGACATTTAATTATAGTTGCACTAGTTTTTACAAATGCAGTTAATTAAGATGCTATCTAAAATTAAAATCTCACCCCAAACCCTTTTACGTTTCTGCAGCTCATCTGATACAGACATAATTAAAATTCTAGAAGTTCACCTATGCATCAAATATTAGGGAAAAAAAGAATCAAACCCACAACCACAACCAAAACTTGCTGAAGTAATTTGAGAGACTGCTGCTTTAATGGAATTTATACAATCCTTGGAGTGGGAGGACAGCACATGCAGAAACCTCAGGCACAAATCTGGGTTTTCAAATCTGCACAGACTTATTCGTTTAGTGTAACATGCCAAGAACCTCTGAAGATTTTCCACAAGTGAAGGAGAATGGATTGACATGACCAGGAAATAGGGAGACAAATCCTGCTGACTTTGTATGTACCTTCCACGGAAGCAAACAGGACCAAATATAGGTAAAGCATGCAGCACTTGCACTTATATTCAAGAGCAGATATGGACATCCTATCAGAGGGGCAAATTGCTTTTTCTTAACTGGAATACCTCTGACCTTTTGCTGGTCTAAATGATCCCTCTCTTTTTCCTGGTCTTTTACTGACTGATTTCTTTCTCGGTCAGGCCCAGGCTGGGCTGTTTTAGTGGTCAGTTAAATACAGATCTATTCCCCACATGAGAGTGTCTCAAAATCACCACACTTGTTTTACATAACAAATAGACATTCACATGAACATTTTAGGTATTGGCTGATCCAAAGAAAGACATGTCCAGATAGCTGGGAGGCCTATCATTGCATTACTTAGGGTAAATATTTTAGGGTAAAATTTACTTAGTAAAATCTGGAGAATGTATGCAAATAACAAAGGTAGTAAAAATCCACAGAAGCTTGAAGACTGATCAACATGTGCTGATCTATCATTCTGCAGACACTTGAATCACCCTTCTCTTACCTTGAGCTTGCAGTGCAACAAGACCCTGGCAAATTGCTATAATCTCCTTTAACCCAGATATCCATTTTAATCAAAAAAGGTGTGGCAGACTGGAATTCATAAAGCAAGGCTAGCACTGCAACTGTCATTCTATTTGCTAAATACACAGAGTATGCAGCTAAAGGGTTGAAATGGTTCAAACTTTTATTATCTCCAAAAGATTGCATTCCAGCATTAATATTTGACAAGAAAAAATTATGAGACTTTGAAGAGCTTTAGAAGTCTGCTGAGAGCATATCTGTATCTTTCACCAACTGTGGTCTTAAGAGATTTCTTGGCAAAAGGTTGTGATCCGTAAAACTGCCATGACTAATAACCTACCTCACCTGCACTATACATTGCCTTTTTGCTCTCTCCATCCCTTTCTTTTCTTATGTTAGATTATATTTTTTTCTAGCTGTGTTCTCTATTTGTTTGTTTAGTGATTTTCTTCCTAGACTTTTTTTAATAAGTAGTGGTATGATTGTAGATAGTATGGCAGACAAGGAGAAGCTTATAAGAAGAGGAAGGAAGGAAGCTTCAAGAAGAAAAAGAGCAATGAGAAGGGGAATAAAAAGCATCAAGGAGATTGGAGGAAGGGGAAGATTAAAGGAAAAAGCAGCAGACAACTGTGATTTGTAGCTAGATGGGGTTCAGCAGATGTCATTAAAAACCTGCAGCTCTGCTTGAGACATATTGATCGAACTATTTCTATGTTCTCCATACAACTTCGAGAGCCCTCTGTTTATTTCAAATAGCAATATAATAGCCTACTCAGGAAATAATACTTATCTCAAACAATTAACAAATATTTTTGGTTTTAAAGAGGGACAACTGTCCTGAATTTCTAAGTCTTTTTTTTCCAGAAAGTATTCTGATCTTTTAATGCTCTGCTCACCTGCTCACTAACACATAAATATCTAAATACTCTTCATGCTAAAGATGATTTATTTTAAATTATCTTTTCCCCCTTTTCTTTTTATTTTTAATTTTGTTTTGAAGAGGATCATTTATACATACAATTCCTTAATATTGTGGACATTTCATAGAATGAATACCCACTAAGGAATTCCATGTATTTACAAAGAACTGGAGAGTTGCAACCAATCCTGCTGAAATGGTAAGTGAAGAATATCATTAGATTCTAGACAACTTCAAGAAGGTTTTTGGTTTTGTTTTTTTTCCCCTAGGATTTCTAAACCATTTTGCACATAATATTCTTGTACTGATATGCAAAAGATATTTTCTAAAAAGCAAACACTCCCTTTGATAAATAATATTAATGATGGACCTTATCTTCCACATGAGTGTGTCTCGGGCTTAATTTAAAGTTATCTCACAGTTCCTAATCAAACAGGTCCTTTTAAATACATTGTACTTTAAAATATAAATGTTAGAGGACAAAAATGCGTAAGGCAGAACAATTCATTTCTCTTACCTCTGTTCTTATAACACCCTTTTTAGTGTTGCCGTTTCTTTTTACATATTAAAACCTGCTATATCAGTCTAAACTACAGAATTACATTACATTTTGAGCAAAAGGGAGAAGGGCAAAAAAGAGAACAAAAGAGCACATTCATACTGTCATTTGCTTTCAAACACAAAGCAAAACCCTTCCAAAGGTTTCTCATTCCACAGTAAGAAAAGAAAAAAATGGCCTTTCTATCTTGTCTTCCTCTCTAGGTGTGTGCATAACATTTTTGTTCTGATGTGACTATTGTAAGAAACAAAATCCCTCAGCCTTAGGGGTTTTTAATTTTTTATTATGTACTAAGCTCAACAAACCTTCGTAGAAAATAGAATACTCTTAATTATGAATAAATTAACTAAATTAGTAACATGAGATGGATATGCAATTAAGGGACTGTTAATTGAAACTGGAAACACAGCTGTATACAGCTTAGAGATGAATCACATCAGTAATGACGCAGATGTTTATAAAATGCGATTATGTTTAGCAGGAGCATACTATTGAAATTCCCCAGCCTATTCTTATATTGTGCCACTGAAATGGTTTTTAAACCCATGAACACCAGGAATCAGGATCTCAGGGATGGCAAATTAGGCTCCCTGGATATGTGAATTAGTGTTGTCTGAATGTCAGCAATTTAATTCTCCAGCTTTCAAAGAATGTAGACATGGAGCCAAAACCAAACATCTGTTAGTTATATGCTCATTCAGAAAAAAATAAAAAACTCTCTGGCAAGCTAGAGCCTGTCTGAGTATGAGAGAGACAGTGAAATACAGTATCTCTAAGCAGTAGCACTGCTGTGTGAATATACTGATCATGTAAATAATACAGCCCAGGAGCTCATGAAATATACTTTGTGTACAACTGTGAGTACATCTTCTTGGGACTATGCCTCCAAAGAGCTAGAAGGATCAGGAGCAAATGATATTTCCTATCTAAAGGTTTAAGAATTGATGAGCTTTCTATAAACAGCAAATCAGGCTTTTTATTCTTTCAACTTTTACATCACATCTTTCCTAGGATGTTCTTTGATAAACTGTAAAATAAAGGTTTTTCTTCTGGCACAAAAAGGCACAAATGTTGCTCCTGGGTCACATAAGGATATCTGAGCTAGGCAAGCTCAACAGGGATAAGATTTAGTACAGCTGTGAAGGATGGCAGACAAGACAAAGCCAATGGCCCATGGTGGCTTAAGTTCTAACATATCAATCTAAAGCCTGCTTTGTAACTAACTACTATTTGACAGAGCAGTGTAACCACTGAACACCATATAATAGCATGTAAATGTTATGCTAAAGAGTCTGTGATTTGTTTTTCCAGAATAGGTTCACTGACTAACAGAAGCAGATTTTACAACATACACGTTTTTCTCAAATATAATCATACTTTCAATAAACATGCTGAAAAATATACAATCGCAGTTTGTGTCCAAAGCCCTTTCCACATACTGTAGTGCAGCTCACGTCACAAATAATCCATTAGTTGCTATCCAGGAGCCTCAGCCTGTGCGACAATCAAAACTTATAAACAGAAATTTACATTAAATAAAGTTCGTTTCACTGGCACCCTTTTCTAGGGAATGGTATGATCCCTTAGACTATGCAACTATCAGAACTACACTAAGATCAAAAAGCTACTATGATTTACACCAAATCAACACAAATTCATTTTAATTTAATGAAGTTTCATAACATCCCTTTCAGATCCACAAATGGATACTTATCTAAAAGCATGTAAATTCATGCACAAGGGGGTTAAAATAATTTTAAAAATTATGTAGTGTCATTGGCAAAGGTAATCAGCACGACCTGGCACTGTTGAACATTACAGGCTTATCCCCTTAGCTGTGGAATTACTGAACACACTCTAACGATGTGGAGGCACAGTGCTGACAGAGAAAATTGGTGATCATAAAGCTGGATTTGCCTCTGTCTTTCAGAAACTTTAGTTACTTGGGAGCTGATCTCCTGTTCATTGATGAAGAAAAAGGATTAGATCTTGACTTTTTAAAAGAGGAAGCCTGCAAGGTTTCTGCAACACACCATACTGGTCTGACAATATTTCATATGTCATTCACAACTGAATAAAGTTATAAAGGCTTTATGAGAAAAATGTAAACCCTTTCTCTTTAAACTTGGCCAGATTCAGGGATATATTGCAGCTAGCTATGGCAGCTGATGTGCAAATCAAATTCAGTTACCTTAGCTCTTTGGCTAGTGAAAGCACAGACAAAGTCAATTCAGGATTTCAAATGTGATATTTTGAGATAAGGAGCTAGAATGCTGGAATATACAAGAAACACAAAGCTATTTTATGGAAGACACACATTCTTCTGTTTCTTCTCAATACCCCAAAAATCACTGCATTGCTGAAACAGCACTGTATTACTAGCTATGTGTCAGGTAAGTGGGACAGAACTAATTTTTTTTTTTTTAGAGATGAAAAAGAGTCATAAATGTGGATACTGGGGGAAAAAGGACACAAAAAACTTGAGATTAATATAAGAAATCAAAGGGATGAAAGTGAAAACATCCAACACAATGAATATACTATCTACATGTAGACTTAGCCTTATTTTTCTAGATTGTTTAATGCTATTTAGTCATGCTATTAATTTTGTTTTAAAACAAACTGAACAACAGCAGAGAAACAACTTTGAACAACAAAGAAAATAGAAGAGAAAGTCTAATCAAGTCTTCAGTCTTGTCATTTAACCCCAGCCAACAACTAAGCCCCACACAGCTGCTCACTCTCTCCCCACAAGTGAGATGAGGAAGAGAATTGAAAGGGTAAAAGTGAGAAAACTCATGGGTTGAGATAAAGACAGTTTAATAGGTAAAGTAAAAGCCACGCATGCAAGCAAAGCAAACCAAAGAATTCATTCAGCAGGCAGATGTTCAGCCATCATCAGGAAAGCAGGGCTCCATCATGTGTAACAGTGACTTTGGAAGGCAAGTGCCATCGCTTCAAATGTCCCCCCTTCTTCCTTCCTCTTTCCCAGCTTTATATGCTGAGCATGACCCCCATATGGTCTGGGATATTCCTTGGTCAGCTGAGGTCAGCTGTCCCAGCTGTGTCCCCTCCCAGCTTCTTGTGACCCCTCCAGCCCATTCACTGATGCAGTGGAGTGAGAAGCAGAAAAGGCCTTGGCTCTGTGTGAGCAGTGCTTCTGCTCAGCAATGGCTAAAACATCGCTGTGTTATCAATGCTGTTTCCAGCAAAAATCTAAAACACAGCCTCATATTAGAAACTGTGAAGAAAATTAACTCTACCCCAAAAAACACCAGCACAATCCTACACACTTGAGGCTTCCCAAATGAAATGGCATATCCTAAAGAATTCATATCTATAACATAGGATTTGGATGTCACTGTGATTCTCCAGGTACAAAAGGAAAAAAAATGGATACGAATAAAAAGTGGAATTGCAAGCTCTGGGTCAAGAACTATAATTTATATGATGTTTGTTCTGCAACTAAAAGGTGTATTTCTAAAGGTTATTGCAATATCAGTGTTTTATAAAAGAACAGCTAGCACAAAAATAGGATAGCTTAGATGATCCACAGGAAGCAATGAACATCTTAAAATAACTTTTTTTTGCCAGTGTTGTGCTGGGTGGATCCAAATTAGAAAGTGTTTTATAAAAAATGTTTGCACATATCAGGAGCTGAGCCATTTTAAAGTGCCCTCCTCTACACTTAACATACCATTACATGACTTCCACACTGCCCAGAATTTTCCATGTAAGGACACAATATTCAGGTTTACCTAAGCTCTGACAAAAACTACAATGGCAATTTTAGATAGCACCTTGTGAAAGCATTCTGAAAAAGACACATATCAATTATGAAGGCTGGTTTTAAAACTATGTCACAACTTAATGCTAGTGATATTTTTAGTATTTTAAACACTATTGTTAACAGAACTTTCTAAAATGGCATAAATATCTTACTTACAGTCTTACTGAAGCAGATAGATTTAGAAAATATAGCACAAAATATTGCTTAGCCTCAAGATTGTAAAAGCTTTCTGTAACCTGAAAGTAGACAGCCTGACATAAAAATATCTGCAGTAATATAAGTAATTGGTAAGTCAGAAAGATGCAAAATGAATCAACAAAGGAAAAAAAAAGGACTAGCATTAACCTTTTACACTGGAAATTTGTGTATTATTTCTGTACCCTGTGCTTTTTATCACCTTAAATGAAGTTTCTTCTAAAAAAAAAAAATAAAAAAAATAATCATAGTATTTCAGAAGAAGGCATTAGTAAAAATGAGGAGAAAGAGTAATATTTTTTGCTAGCTTTGCATTCCCTCTAAACACCCTTAGCAATACTTTGGCACTGATACTTGGAATCTAAGTGGTTTTATATTGCTTCCAATGACATTCATTAAAGTTTCATTGAGTTACAAGCCTCTGAAAATCACGTTAGAGAGAGCCTTTACAGGACAGCTCTTAAATTCTGTGGACACTATCTGCGACAAATGTGTTCCACATTCTAAGCAAACTTGGTACATCTGCTTTAATTTCGCTTCAAACCAAGCAGGCATGAATGGACAGATGATCTGTGTCAGCGCACTATATCCCCTCCAGGGCATGGAGCAGAATCAGAAACTGCAAAGACTCATCATCATTCTGGTGTCAGCAGACAGGTGACAATGTATCCTACCCTAACCTACCCTAAGCAATCCTGTCCTATTCTATTGCATTTTAAAATCTAACCCACAAATTATGAGCTCTGAGAGTTGATTACATTTTGGCAAGGAAAGAGACCTGTGATGTGGAAGTCAGGACTGGAGAATGACTTATAATTGCAAGGTTCAATTTTCAGTATTATGACTCCTGCCAACTTTGTGTACTTCCTAACTTTTCACCGTTACATGTTCTTACCTTAACACCCTCTCCATCCCTAATTTTCATAATGAACAGCCTAAATATAGCTGATTGGAACCAGGTCATACGCATACAATGCTGTTGAAAAAAATCAGGCCATATTATCTCAATTTGGAATTCTCTCAATTGGAATCAATTGAAAAAAGTGAAGCATCTGTGCAATTTTAGCATCCAAAGTAAAAACTCCTAATACCCATAGTCTATACATTTTTGTAGGACTGGAACTTGGAACTTGAATTTTCCAAATGTAACTTCCACTTTCCTTATCAAATAACTTTCACAGAAATAATTTCAATTCATGTTTTTAAGACGCACAGGTATCATGGATCATGAACTTAAGAGAGCACGAATGGTTTCACCCTCAGTACAGTTTCTATGTTGGCTAGTATATCAGTTAAAGAGCTATAAACAGAATGATTTACCTAAAACTGCTTGACTAAAAAGCAACGGAACTAGTGGATGTTGGTTTCCAGTGAATAATTTTTCAACAGTATCATAATCTCTGTTTTCTCCAGTATCCTAAATATAGTCTGGTGTGACTCATATAGATGTGTGCTGCCAAATGTAATCTATAACTGCTGACAGGTGGAAGTAAATTGCGGAAGTCTTATTTTACAAGAAAACAAGACTAACATATATCAACTAATATGCCTATTCTCTTCATATAATTTATCCATCAACCAGATAAATCAGAGACCTTACAGAACATATTATATATACAAAGATTGTACAACAGAGCATTAAATTGAGGTTGCATGTGCAACATATTTTCTTTCATTTGATAAATTCTAAGTGCTTTTCTTGGTACTTACAAACATTTTTAGATTTTATAATCCTATATACCCACATACATGCGTGATAAACAGAAATATACATCAAAATAAATCTATATTTGCATACTGAAATGAGAATATGAAGTAGGATAAATTGCTGTTTTGTATGGTTCTTCAAAGCAAATCTTCATAGAGGACAAAACTCCAAAGTAAAGGAAGTCAAAAAATGGTAACAAAACTCTAAGATTTATGTATGTTCTGTAACAAAAAATGACTAAAGCATTTACAGTTTCAACAAACTGAAATTCATCACACAGAATGTCATAACTTCAATATATTTTTATTAGCTTTTCTGCTGGTTGTTGGTGATAACCATGCCTGTTTATACTTAAATACACACTTTCTTTCACTGACTGCCCTAAACATGCCATAAAGAACAATGAAGACGTTCTCCTAATTTAGGAAGGAATCTTTCCAATTTTTGATACATACTTTATTAGAGGAATCTAATCCCAATCCAGATAGCTGGCCGTCCTCCACTAGCATACAGAAATGAATAAACAGGATCTCTTAGGAATGAATGACTGTAAAATGAATCTACATGCATACTTTTGCAGACAAACACTTAGCAAAACTGAGACTCAAACTTACAGAAATGAAGAAAAATATGTGGGTATATGACTTCTGCAGCCAACTGGCATAGCCCATTAAACAAATAAGAGACCATTAAAGAGCCATGACAACTGTGATTTTGGCAGAAGTACCAGTTCTCACGGAATATACAAAACAACATTTTAACTAAAGAGTCTGATGGGAAAACTCAATTTCCAAAAAGGATCAAAATCCTCATCTGCTGGGAAGATGAAATCTGCAACTACTAAAATAATTTTGAATTTCAAGGCTGAAAAGAATTGTGATTTTAGTAATGTCTTAATTAGTAATTATAGATAAGCTAGGTTTGGGTTCACATATTTATAAAAGTTGTCTCCTGTTTTTTCAGCTATTTACAGATGATGTAAGCAAAAAATATAGTTTAAAAAAAGAAGAAAGGCAAACAAATAAAAATAAATTAATGAGTACTAAAATGAATGAAATAATGGAATCATAGAATAATTTGGGTTGGAAGGTACTCTAAAGATCATCTAGTTCCAACCTGCCTGCCATGGTCAGGGACACTTTCCATTAGACCAGGCTGCTCAAATCCCCCTCCCAACCTGGCCTTGAATGCTTGCAGGGATAGGGCATCCACAACTTCTTTGGGCAACCTGTTCCAGCGTCTCACCACCCTTATATTAAAGAATATTTTCCTAAAATCAAATATAAATCTACCCTCTTTCAGTTAAAAGCCATTCCTCCTCATCCTATCTCTACACGCCCTTGTAAAAAGTCCCTCTCCAGATTTCTTGTAGGCCCCCTTTAGGTGCTGGAAGACTGCTTTAAGGTCTCCTTGAAACAGCTGGAGTCTCTTCTGCAGGCTGAACAAGCCCAACTCTCTCAGCCTGTTTCCAGAGGAGAGGTGCTCCAGTCCTCTGATCATCACCATGGCCCCTTCGCTGCACTCCCTTAAGCAGGTCCACATTCCTCTTTTCCTGGGGGCTGCAGAGCTGGATGCAGTACTGCAGGTGGGGTATAAGGAGAGAAGAGTACAGGGGCAGAATCACCTCCCTTGACTGCTGGCCACACTCCTTTTGATGAAGCCCAGCATATGATTGGCTTTCTGGGCTGCAAGTTCATACTTCTGTGTTTCATTCAACCTGGTTAGTTTTACAAACTAGACAGGCTACGCCCAGTGTTATGGACAGAAACCCACTCACAAATTTGTGAGTTACATTACAACTTGCTAAACTAAAAGCATTGAAATGCAAATGCCATAACAACATCTCTAAAATCCCATTTTTTTAAGATGAAACACAGTTCTTATTATATTTTTAGCATATTAGAGGTACTACTCCAGATAAGAGTAGATAGAATTTGATCTAAACCAACAAAATCTTTCTTGATAACAGAAGGCTATGTTTCCCACGGGATACTTGTAGATTCTTTCACATGTCAGAGGTTTTGCCTTTTGACCAGCATTACACCAACTAGATCTTTGACCAAAGTGAAGTGGATGTAACTCCCACCAAACTGGTCTCCATAGCTCCTCAAACGTCAACTAGGAGTAAGCAAGAGTTTGCCAGACATGTTTTCCCCTAGGATGACCTCATTATATATACTGTTTGAAGCACACAGGATCTGAACGAGAGATCCTTGTGAAATTCATAACAAACAGCTCCCTAGAGAGATTTCATCTCCTTTCATGTTTAAGAAAAATGGAAAAATAAATGGCATATTTTCCTCAAAACTACTCCTTTAAAGGCACAAGGCTAATTACTTTCACATTGCTTAAACTCCACAAATGATGATATAGTTTTCAGTGACTGAGCTGCGTGCATTAGCTTTCATTAATGAAATGCACCTCCACACAGCACTTCAAAACCAGGATTGGATGAGTCTGTAATTGGTTGAGTGCTTTCCATACGTTTTTCTTCCACTAATACTCCAGTGTATATTCACCAAAATTGCACACAAAAAAAGGTAAATTAATGGCAAACATACATTATTGCAGAATATAAATTGTTTTGTGACGATTCTGCAGCAATATTTGATACTACTCACTAATAGTTCTAATCTCACTGTACAAATTGTGCAATACTGCCAATGACTGAATACTTTTGGCCTTATTCTTATGTTTGTGAAATGAATATAATATTATCTCTCTGTAAGATTTGGCTTTAAATGATACATTTCCTCCTCTGATCTTATGAAAGTCCCAATGTTAGTAAAACAACAAACAAGACATCATTTCATTCTCTACACAATACACTGCAACTCACTCATTACACTAGAATTCACTATTATTTCAGATCTGATAAACCATATGTTCTGACAGGCTTTTCCCCACATAACCCAAAATGGGTTTCTTTCTCAGAAGCAATAGCACAGAAGGCTCTGTTTTATGGTTTTCCTGCAGTGATATTTTGTAGGAAATCGGATACAAAAATACTTTCCTCTTTACGAATATGATGGGGCTGGGGTGGTGCGGGAAGAAGAGAGATATCTAGCCTTGGAGGGGGAAAAAAGAAGCCTTATAGCTGGGGAAAAAAAAAAGGAAGAACAAAAAAAACCCCCAAAAACCAGAAAAAAATTAAAACATAGAAATAATGGAAATAAGATGTGGAAAGGCAGAAAAGAATAGGAAAAAAAGAAGAAATACTTTCTGAAAAAATGAATTAGTAGAAGCCACAGAGAAAATATGGGTAGCATAAAGATACATGAAAATACATAGAACGCTGGAATTAAGAGAAAAAGTCATGACAGGACTAAAGTATTAAGGAGATATTTTATGTGACATTAGTATAAGAAAGCCAATTAATTTCAGAAAAAAAAAAAGGCAGAAACAAACAATAAGAACCCATTTTGGAAGTAGAATGTTTCTGCATGAAACAAAAATTATTTGTATTTTTGCTTTACTTATTGTGTGGCTGAATTTTCAGTTTTCTATAAATAGCATTGCACCTAACTAGAGTGTTGGTCATGCATAGGTAAATCTGACCCTAACACAGAATAATACAGAATACTCTAAAAAGTGCCACTCACACAGGTGTGAGTGTCAATGTCCAGCAGACTTCACATATAGAACAGCTGGATCTAATGATTGTTGTACATCCCTTTGAACTGAAACATTCTCTTCTACTCTAACAAAAATAAGCTCTGCATCTCAGTGTTTCTCAAACTCTGCTCCCTTTTAAGTAGAAAAATTGTATCATAGTAACAGATGTGCTCTTCTTCCCAGAGGTCACATATTGGCCTTTTGTACATGATAAACCTTCAAAGTTATTTATGTCTTTTCCCCCTCAGGATATGTTTAAAAAAACCTACTGGTGTGTTTTCACCTTACGTTCCGTATCTTCCAGATGACATTTAGGTAAATAGGAAAAAAGACAGTAAACAATAATATTCCAATTATCTATCTGTTCTATCAGCTCTGATATCTCACTCTTATTATCTCAAAGTAGCTTCATAGAAGATGAAACACTTTGCTTTCCAAATACCCTCGATTTGATAAATTGAGACAATAATTTTCAATGAAAAGTGAATTGTTCACAACATATCCCATGCTCTGTGGAAAAAGACCATATTATTGCTGAAATATGTGTGAACATGTGATTTCCTCTGTATCTTTTTAAATAGACTATCAAACTGGCCTTCTGTCTACTGCTTTTATGAATGATAAGAACAAAACATTTATCTCAGGCTTTCTCTCAGATTTTATTTTTTTTACTTTTTCATATCCTAGGTGCTCTCAATCTGAATAATCATCCTGCTTTCCCTTATTTCCTGCTCAAATAATGATGTATATTTCATAAAAAAATTGGAACTTAGTTAACTATTTTATTAGTGAAATAAGGTATTTCTCAATGAAACATAGCAAATTTGTTAACTTAATCAGCTGTCATTTACAAAAAAAAACCCCAAAACTAAATAGATATACTTTCTTCAATACATGCGAGAAACATTTTGGGAATACTCATTTTGTGTTCCAGATTTCTATTGATCTGTTTTAATAATATTACATGAACTCTATCCTGAGGATCTGGAAGAAAGTAGATACTAATGACCAAAGATCTTGGACTAATGATCTTTGACTTAAAACTAGGATACTTATTGCAAATTGTTCATTTAGGAAAAAAAAATAATTAAAAAATCTTGTTAATATTTTCATGAGCTGGTGATAAACCAGAGGTGCCACAGAACCAAGAGATTTCTTTTGCAGGAGCAATAAAAAAGCAATAACCTCTTACAGACTATTAGAGTTGACAGCACTGTGATCTTTTATCTGTACACAGGACAGGAGGGAATTAGTTAATATTTGTTCATTGCTAATGTTTGGGTTTTTTTACAATGAAGGCAAAGTGTTTTATTAACCTCCATACTCTTCCATTTTTACAATATATTAAGGTAAATACAATGACACAATTTCAAAATGTGAAGCAGTGATGTAGCAAAAAATTAGTGAGTAAAATCCAGCGCTTGATGAATTTAATTGCATTTACATTCATTTAATCATAACATTACACCCCTGCTGTGCGACATACATCACCAGCTACCAGTGCATGCATGCTTATATATGCTTTCTCATGTACACTGTTCCTAAAAGTCTAAGCTAAGATACAATGCATTTTGGAAAAACTATACACATTTGAAGTCTTTAGCACAAGGTAACACAAAGTAATCTAAATTTAAGTGATATATATGTAAACAAAAAACAAATCCAAAGAACTTGTAAATGTTTCAGTATTCATAACAACATTAAAAGCTAAATAATCTATTAAGTATTTTAATTGTATGAGAATTTTGACTGTATGAAAATCTAGGTTACCCGATTTCTACTTGATAAATTACTCGGAAGCATATGAAAATGCACCAACAGCTTTGACTCCTGTTTTCTCACAGGGACACAATTACCGAAAGGCTGCTTCCTCTTTCATTCCTTAGTATTCTTGTGGTGCTATTTCACAGGGAAAAAAAACAAGCACACAGAAAAAAAAAATATATATATACTTAAATGCAGCATAAAGAAAAAAGTCATAGGATATGTACCTGTAGCACCTTCCACCTTGTGTTCAGGTCTTCCACACAGCTCAGATTGTACTGAGAGAGTTGAATATCAGAGGGAGTGAACCGGTGAGCGAGCTCATTGACGTGATGCACTTTTTCTTTGAGGGGTACAATTTCTGCTCGATAAACCTGTGTGAATTAAATATAAATAAAGATAAGCACTGACTTCAAAAACTACTGGCTCTGCTACCAGCTGAATTGTAATGTAAAGGTACTCTATGTCAAGCTGAAAGGAAGGAGTGTAGTGGTCATGATGCAGTTAACAATCTTTTTATAAAACTTCATATGGACTTTAGGTCTCAAGGGTAAGGCCCAGCATTTCAGAAGGTGATACAAACTTGGAACCTTCATAGCAATTTTTGGCCACTTAAGCCAAATCTCTAACCAGCACACCTACTGGGATGTGCACTGCAGAGCATGCTTCTGTCTTGCCTCATCCTTTATGTGTGTGAAGCTTGTGTTCCTCGGGATGGACAGGCACAATAAGCACTGTTTAACACATGAAAATGAAGGCAGACTGTTCGCAAATACAGCAAATGGAAAGAGAAGCAATGATAAAACTTTTAAAGACCTAACTAAGGCCACGATCAATGTAAAAAAAAAAATAAAATAATCTTTCTGCTATGAATTCCAAACTGGCCTACATGACTCATTTCAGAAAAAAAGAAATAATGTATCTTGCAAGATAACCTTTAAAACTAGGCATAAGAACAGTCTAGCTAAAAATTTCAGTAATGTATGTAGAAACACAAATTGCTAATAACAAGTTTCTTGATTTTAAAAGCAACAACCTGATGATGATGTTTCCATGATTCATCCAAGTAAATTCAGATAAATTCAGGGCACTATTTCTCTATCTAAAAGAGGAATCTCTATGCAGATCTTTCACTGTTCCATATCTATCCTTTCTTAGGAGACATTTATGAATCTTTAATGTAACAAAATATGTCAAAATGTAACAATGAACCACTTCTAAGAGGCAAACTCTGTCATTTCCAGGAGCACTTTTTATTGCCATATGACGTCTGCACACAAAGGCATGGTAATTTACTTGCTATATTAGTCTTTCTTTCTTACTCCTTTCTCAGCATTTTTAATACAGACCACATGTCTTCTGCATCACATTTTATATCATCAAATAATCATTTCATCAACATGTGATGCAAAAAAGGTCAGAAAAATCTCATCCAGGATCCCAGTGTAAGAATAAATAGGATGAAGACATTCATAGACGTTAGAATGCCATGAACTGCTCTTCAGGTAAACATAATTGAAAACTTGTTCCTCAAATGTCTTTCAAAACCAGACTTGACTTCTCCTAATTATATCAAATTACCCCAGAACATAAAGAGTTAGACTGATTTAAGTGGGACTCATGTACAGTGAATGACTCTTAACAATAAAGCCATAAAACACACCATCAGAAGTGATGTGCATTTTGTAAAGCAGAAAATGATGCAAGTGACACAATGTGAGAGAACAGGCATACATCAAGTTCATGACATAACACTTGACTTCTCCATTTCACCAGTTTTATACCACTGAAACACAACTGATTTGCAGTGTAGAGTAGAGCAAGGTCTGCAATACAAATAAAAGAGCTCACAATCTTTGTTTTATTGCACAGTTATACATGTGTTTACCCTGAACTTTTCTGTTAGCAATTGAGTTCAGAGAAGAAAAAAACATGTATTAAAATTTTTTTCTAGTAAGTTAAAGGCCTCAGAGGCTGAAGATATATATATACATTGTGTGAACACTTCACTTGTCAATAGTTATTTTACTGTCTTTTTCCTGTGATCTGTCAGTTTCAGTGGCCAAGATCCTCAGCCATGACTCTGTAGCTTATATTTGAATGGTCACCTTGGTTCCTCTAGTGTTGCTTGGTTTCCAAGATGAAAGAACACATCTCAGCTAGTGTTACCATTCCCTATCTTGTATATAAGTATACATGTGTATATATTTATCTATAAAACTATATTATAAAAATAATGTAAATGAAAATCAAATATCATATATGTATATATAAAAAATAAAAACCACTGCAGATTAATGGAGGCAAATATCAGTTCCCACACGTCAATGCACTTACTTTAATGCAGTTTCTTCATTAAGCCACGTTAATTTTCTATTTATTTGTATGTCAGTAGGATGAAGCTTTGATTGAAATCTTCATTGTTGAGGCAAAGCATACAGGTCTAAGCTTATAAACCTCTTATTTGTAAACATATATTTAAATATCTCTCTTATTTCAAACCAATTATTTGCATCTGCAATGTTGACTTGAAAGTAGTGGTCTCACTTGAAGACTGACATAAAGAATGAGGTAAATCACACAATCATACCTAAATTAAGGTGAAGTAGAAGACCCTTCGTAATTAGTGTAGAGCTAGGTTTTTTTGTTTACAGTAAGTGAAATTTGATGCAAATTTTTCTTTAAGTGTTCAAATAAGTTTAATAAACAGCAATAATTTCTGTATCTTCTACAGTACTTGCCATCTGCAGAAGTATAATTTCTAGTGGATTGTGATTTTCATGAGTATGATGCAAGTGTTTTACAGAAACATTGATATTTTAATAAGCAGGTTATGTAGTATAAGTCTGATTCAATTTTTTCTAGGTTTTTTTTTCCTTTTCCATAGAAAATACTATACATGTCACAATTTTATATCAGAAAAATGTATTGAACTAAGCTGTTGGAAATTTAAAAACAAATATACATGGTGAGTAGTGTACCACTACCACAAGGAGATCTATTTGAACCAATTAAATTGCTCAGGGTGTAAATGACTTCTCAGTGTGAACAGCGATAGAAGAAACAGTGCCAAATTATCTTCATTATAACTGTCCTTACGCAAGACACAATTTCAATGGTATGTGATACTGCAGGTGGTAGATTGGATTTTAAATGATCCTTACAGTCCTGTTTGTTAGAAAATACTTTGAAATGCCTTGGAAAATTAGCAAGAACTCTAGACCGCACATATCACAGACACCTTAATCAGCTAAATGTTACGTCTAGAACATACAGTGGCCATAATCAGTCTGATGAAAAGCTCATCTCACCCTGTCCTTTTCTGATGGTAGCCAACAACTTCTTAAGGAAGAAGGTAAGGGAAAGCATCAGCTTCCCTGTTCCTTGCTGTACTCTTCCAGCTCAGCAATTTGGGTATCAGAGATCCTGCAGCCAGAAGCTGTGTTTCTATGTCAATAAGATCTTGATGGATTTGTGTCCTATTAAATTATCTACTTGATTTTTTTTAAACTAACATAGCATTTTATAATCCAGCATACCCTGTGGTAAACTCAATATACCCGTTGAAGAGCCACCTCTTTTTTTTTCTTTTTTTCCCTAACATATCACTTGAGACCTTCGCTAATTCTTACCTCATGAGAGACAGTGATAAACCATTCCTGACGGACTTACTTTCGTTATGCCGTTGCAGATTCTACAAACCCTCCATCATATTTTTAACTTCTTCCACAAAAAGGAAGAAGGAAAGATACAAAGACCAAAATATATTTGATTAAATGTGGATATGAGGTATTTACATCTAAGCAAGTTGTTATATGGTCCCTTTATTTTCACTGGCTGATCAAAACCAGGAGTTGAACATAAGGTTTTACTATAGGAGAACATGAATCACATTCTGAATTGCAACAAGAGAAATAAGCAGATTTTCATTGACTATACTGGGAGCCTAGGCAACTAGCTCACATGCAGACAGCTATCTGGCAGATGTGAAATTACACAAGACAAACTCCACTCCTACTCCATTTATTCTGTCCTTGTATATCTTTTATATAATTTGCTAGAATCTTTTTTTAGACTGGGGGTCCAAAACACTGCCTACAATATACAAGATATGGGTACAACAGGGACTTACACCATGGCATCATGATATTTTCTGCTTTTTCAGTAATTCCTAGCATTTCATTTGGCCTTCTAACAGTCCTGAGAAATGATGTGATATATTCAGAGATCATTTCATGAGTGCTAAAGGAGTGTTTAAGACAGCTAAGGAGACCTCATTACCATGCATGTAAAGCTGGGATGGTTTCTTCTATATGCTTTGCTTGAGACTTATCAGCACTCAATTTCATCTGCCATCACTTTGCTGTCAGTCACTACTGTGAGGTTTTTCTAAAGCTGTTTGCAACCTGTCCTCATCTTAGAACACTTTGAATAGGCTTGTATCATCAAGAAGTGCATTATTAATTTTCTTTTCCAGCTTATTTATGTACGTGCTGGACAGAGTAGACCTGCTGGAGCAGTTATCTCCCTTGCTGGAAAAACTGACCTCTGGCTTTTGTATTCCATCTTTTACAGGAAATAACCAGATAATTGGTTATTTATCCACATGAAGACCTTCACTGTTACCCCACAGGAACTTGGCTTCTTTGCTGGAAGACCTTCTTAAAATCCCTGTGGAATGCCAAATAGCCTATACCCTGTTATCGATATGCTCATGTTTCCTTCAAGGTATACTAGGAGATGTAAGGCACACCCACTTTTACAAAAACTATGTTGTTGTCTCTTCTACAGTATATTCTTCCCCAGATTTCCTGGTCTGCAGGTCCACAAGCCAGACTAGATACACTATTTAAAAACTATCACTGCATTTTCCTTTTACATTTCTCATAAAAAATATTTTAAACCAGGAAAATAATGCTAATAGTTACAGCTATTTTATTCTTCCATTAGAACCCTTGACACAGTATTCATCTGGTTCTGGTGATTTGGTGCTCTTAAGCATGACAACTTGTTCTCTGTATTTTTGCTTCAGATAGTTTTCTTTATTTTTTAATTTGGCCATCCCACCTTTCTAGGTCTTCTAAGACTCCATTTTGACAGTATGGATTTGTTTTCAGTTTCCAGTGTAGTGACTCCATGCTGTTTTCACATGCTTTATGAATCTTTTGGTTCATTTTCAGCAGGATTCCTCATTTGTGTGTAGCTTCCTTTCTGAAAACTGAACATTGCTGTGATGGATTTTTGGGTTATTTTTTGTCCCTGCAGAGATGCTGACCTTTAGTTCATAATGATCATTATTAAGATAGCAATGTTTTGAACTTACACTGCTCAGTACCAAGCCAAATCGCTTCCTTACTGATTATCCTCTGGCATTACATATTTTCTATTTAGGCCTGGAACTTCAAATCCAAAAGGTTTTTAGGTTAGTTACTGTAATTGTGGATTGGTTTCTTACATATTTTGGAAGGTACAAGCTAAGCCCTCTCCTCCTCCTTGCCCCAATTCCCCTTCCCCCCAATTATTTGCAGGTCGTTTTCTGCATATTTTCCATTAAATTTGCTTGTTCTTTGGCTCTCTTGTTCCAAGGTAGTAAAAGCCACCACACAGCTTTCACCTTTTCCCAGAATACTGACCCTATTAATGAAAATTTGATGATTTGTTTAAATATGATTAAAGTTTTTTAAGATGTCCTTCCTCCCACATTTCTCATGCCATACTATTGGGTTTTTTTCATTTCTTCCTTTTATTTAGTGATCCCTAACACATAGAAGAGCATTGGCTTCCTCTTTGGAAGGTTGCCCAATGTTCAGAAGAGAGATAAAATAAAAAAAAAAAGAGTCTATGTCTTTAAATATAAAGATTCACCAAAGGGAGACGGCTTTTAACAATGCCATGAAAAGGCCGTGGGTTTTTTAGGATACATAAAAGAGTTCCATGAAATCTGAAAGGAAATTCACAATTCATTTGAGAGGAAGAGTAAATAAATACTAAATAAGATTATTTCAACAACAAAAGATATATATTTTGCTAGGCTCAGGGAGTTTCCATCACAAAATTCATAACTGAAACTTCAGAAAGGAATATTGACTCTACAATGCACATTTTACATTTCTCAACCCCTCTCTCTCTCTCAACCACATATGCAACAGCTCATTAACAAGTCAAAAACAGAATTTGGGAATCCCACCAAAATTAAGTGCCTGTAACTTCTGGCCCACTGGAGTTAATGGAATACTGTAACTAAATCCCACTATGCCACTTGGAAAATATACCCTGAAGAGGAAGTGTATTCTCAGAAAAGTACATGTTCCTAATGCAGAGGGAAAAAATAAAATACAGGCTGACTTTTATTTATTGCTTTATGCATCATATTATTGCTTTTAACTCTTACTGTATTTATTCCTACTGTTCCCAACACCTACCATATATGTTTAGATATAGTCGAGAACAGACACCCTCAGTGCTTTGTCAGAACAAACAGCAGTTATGCAGCTATACTGAAAATAAATCATTGCTTAGCATTCACCACACTGATAAAACGAAAATAAGAGCATGCTCATACAAAGCCATATATTCTTATATACACCTCAGTAGTACTGAGACTGGGTTATCTCAGTACTGCTGTCTAATATAATACTACAGTCTAATATAATTTGTTTAGCGAATTATATAAAAAACCAAATACTATCTAATAATTACTTATTTCCAACTGTTACATAATTGTTTAATCCCAAAGTTAAAGCAAGTAAATGAGCTTTTCAATTATGATTTAAAATATAGACACTATTCCAATTGGCTCCTACTTATCTGAAATATTTTGCAGTGAAAAATAGCTTAGGAGCAAGTTAATAAAGTTCATTCCACCTATGCACCAAATATGTTAAATATTCAACACTATTTTCTGGAAATGAGTCTCTATCTTTTTGGTTATGGATGAAGCTTATAAAAATGCCTAAGATGTTAAAGGCAATCTGGTATAATCTCTACTTTTTCTTCTCAGACTGTATGGACAGGCAACTATAGCTTTGATTTGAACACTATATAGGTTTGCTTTGAGCACAACGTGGGAAATCAAAATTGATCCCAAAGCTAGTTTCTCCCACAGAAAGCAAATGTAAGATTTCAGTAGATAGTATAATTTTCACTGAAGTTCAGTTTTTACAAGGCTAAACCTGAGGACTTTAAAACATTTCTTATCCTGTTTTAAAGTGAGTGGAAAAAAAATCCCAAATAAAACCAGCAGTAATTTGAAAATCATGACAAGACATCTCTCATTTTCCAGCAATAGTATTTACTATCTGGGGAGCCCACATCTAGACTTTATATAAGCCTAAGCATTGTAGCAGCTATATTTAGAAATTAAATATTTTGCACTTCCTAATGAACTTGTAAAGAGTATGCAAGCTTGGACATCTACTAAAAAACTAAAGGCTAGAAGACAGATTTCTTACTGTTATTAGTGATTAAATGCATGAGAGTTGCCACTTATTTTTTGTATGTCTACTTCCGAAAAACATTGCAAACACATGCACTAAAGAGATGTTCTTATTTTATTTTCACAAAATTCTGAACTGTCCTGACAAATATGCTGTAAAAGTGGAAGAAAAAAAAAATTAAAAAAGATTCTACATAGAAAAGACTAATGAGTAATTAGCAAATCAGTTTGTCAGCAGTCTCCTATTTTTGTGGATGGGTAATATTGCTTTATTGTATCAATGATTTTGTAGTCAGGTTATAGCCTACAAAGTGTTTTGTTATTATGGCATGTCATTTCATTTGAACATATTAATAACTTTATCTCTAAAAGGAAATGACAAATCAAGTACCAGATCCAGAATTCCTAAAAATATTTAACATTCCTATTGCAGTACCACAGAATCAAAGAATAGCTGAAGTTGGAAGGCATCTCTTGAGATACCCTCATTCAGTCACCTTGCTCAGAGCAAGGCTAGTGAGAAGCAGGTTGCACAGGACCATGTCCAGTTAGGTTTTGAATATCTAAACATATGAAGGATAGATACTTCACCACCTCTCTGGGCAGCCTGTTCCAGTGTTTGCCCACCCACAAGTGTCCTCTTGTATTTAGATGGAATTTCACATTTTTGAATTTGTGTCCATTACCTCTTGTTCTATGAGTAGGCAGTACTGAGAAGAGTCCCACTTCCTCTTCTTCATTCCCTCCCACCAGGTTATTTATACACATTGGTAAGATCTCGAGCTGCCTTTTCTCAAGGCTGAGCAGTCACAGTTCTCTGTCTGTCCTCATAGAAAAGATTCTTCAGTCCTATAACTGTATTTGTGTCCCTGCACTGGACTTGTGAAGTCCATATCTCTTGTAACAGGGATCCCAGTACTGGACCCAGCACTCCAGATGTGTCCTCACCAGTGCTGAGCAGAAAGGAAGGATCACTTCCCTCAACTTGCTGGCAATGCTCTACTTAATGCAGCCCAGGGTGCTGTTGGCCTTCTTTGTCATGAGGGTGGTATTTCTGGCTTATGGTCAGCTTTTTGTCTACCAGGACCCCAAGGCCCTTCTCTGCAAAGCTGCTTTCTAGATGACTGGCCCACAGCGTGTACTGTTGCCTGGTGGTTTTAGTCCCAGAGATGAGAATCCTTTCAGTGTAATTCTCTATGCTGCTGAGGT
>JANHGB010034434.1:4459-29321 GCA_026283785.1 Coracopsis vasa
TTAAACAAATACTTCTGTTATTTGGCCTAATTCCTTTTTTAAATCTGCTGGATATGTTGTAAAAATACTCTTTCTTTTATTTTATTTTTTTTTTTTTTTTTTAACTGTTCAGAGTTAGTTGGTGACCTAATACTGCATCCTTCCTTACTCTGGTTGCTGGTAGGTTTGTGGTGGAGGAGGAAGAATAAGCCAATATTGTTGATGTGAAATTGAAGCATGGCATGATTTTTCAAGGTCGGGTAGCAGGTCCTGACAAAGAGTAGAGTTCTACAGAGTAGAACTAATACGTACTTCGTAACGTATTTTTGGTAGGTTTTTGTGGACATTTGGCCATATATTTTCCAAACTTTTAGAGAAATATTAATGCATCAGTACATTACCTCTCATGCTTTTATCAGGCACGTTTTGTCTGTCCGTGGTTTAAAGAGACTTTGTCACTCTTGTAATTTCCACTTTTTTTTAATGAGTCCTCTGGAACGTATTTCACATCCCTTTCTTTCTAGCCCAACAAAAGACAAGAAGAGCTAATTAATCCCATTCCTTTTCCTTCTTCTCTCTTACCTCACCAAACTGAATCTCAAACCAGCAGGTTGAATTTGTCCATAAAATGGGATTTAGGTAATGAAAGGAAATGCATTCCCTGTCTGTCATTAAGGGAAAGTATGTAAATGTACAGAGTCAGAGATTAGATGATGACCCTGGTAGCTGTGGTTTATACTAATCAGTTGTATGCTTGTATGTACATACTTGGTTTTACTCAGGGAGTGTGTGCCTATGGCAGGTTCTTTATCTGGGAGATTAATCAGAGTTGAAGTTCCCAAAGAAGGAAGAGACAGCGAAATGCTACAATTGACTAACAAAAAAAAAAAAAAAATTCTCCAGTGTTTTTCTTCCTCACCATTCTAAAATTTACTGTAGTAATCAAGTTGTCACACAGAAACCCAGGACTGGGGGAGAGGTAACACTCCTACACTAAACAAGATTTCATAGCACATGAAGCTTAGTGTATCGAAGCTGATCATTTGGGTCTTGCTTTCATAGGTGGTAAGTAGCAGAACTGAGTAATTGAGCTGACTGTTTAGAAATCGTAGCTAAATGAGTTCACTTCCTAGGTACAGGATGGCCTGTTTTTCTGCCATCTCTTCCATCCACCTGCTCAATCGTGAGTAGATAAAAGCCAGTGACTTCTAGTTAATTCTCAAAAGTAGGGGTGGTAATAATCAGTAATTTATTTTCATCTGAACTCCGTGAGGTTGTTCTTTTGTGTTTCTTGGTCTTTACCTCTAAAGAATAGGTTTGTAATGAATACATGTACACTAAATAACTTTACCAGGAAAATGTTTGGTACAGGGGTAGACTTCATTCTCATGATCACAGTTTTCTTCTCAATGTCTTTATTTCTTCTGCCTCACACCCTGTTTATCCTTGCTTCTGAGCTGGGCATGTGTATTTACTTTTTATTGTCTGAACTTGTTTTGGGAAAGAAAAAATGTCTTTTAGCTTCTGCGACTCCTTCATAAGATGCTGTTTTCCCCCACTGTTAAGGTAACGAGGAGAGTACATCCGAAGCCATTGTTGCCAGAAACTACAGAAACGTTTCAGAGGAAGAGCTTAGCTGGAAAACATCTGATGAAAATGCTTCTGAAGAGCTTTCCAGGAACACGTCTTCCATTCCTACCTTCAATGTTTCGTTTACAAATTTCAATATTTTTTTTTTTTTTTGGTGAAGTGCTTCAGAAAGTCATTTTAAATCAAGTTTATTTGCCTCTTTGTTTTTCCTCATCACAAACACCTTGATAACAACTTGTCATGATGCTCAAAGCTGCATGGAGTTTGTTTTCAGTCAAGTGAGGGTAGAGTATTTTTGGCAAATCCTGTCAAAGCCTGTTAACATGGTGGCCTACACAGCTCTATACATGTTGAGACAAGATTATTTGCTAATAGGTCTTATTACCCCAGTCAGAACTTGTTCTCTGGGGGAGAAGTTGTTCTTGCCTGCACTAGGGAAGTTGCTGATGACGGCAATTGAGTCTACCATGGCTGAAGAAATTCTGAAGGGTGATGAGAGCAGAGCCTTCTGCTTCTCTCCAGCGCTGCTTCAGACATGGCAATCCATTAGAGTGCTGTTTTAATCTTGAATTCTTATGCTGCCCCACCAGCTCAGCATTGATCAGCATGGCTTGGCCAACAGCCAGTGCTGGGGAAAAGAGGCTTTGATAAGCTGCTATGTAATGAAGTGGACATGGAGGGACAGCCTGCAAACCTAGTTTACTATGTTGAGAAATTGATCAGTCTCTTTTTCTGCTTGTTTGTTTTGTTTTCCCTGTCTATTTTACCTATACTTGTCTTTGAAATCTGGTTATTTTTTAAATTATTATTTGTGAGGACTTTTTTTTTTTTTCCTGAATTAGTGACCTAGTGTTTGTTTCTGTCCGGTATGCGGCATGATGAGTATGTTAACTCCATTGGCAAATACCCTATTAAAAGTGCTTGAGGAATACTATTTACTAGTATTTTCTATAGCGGAGTTGACAGAAAGAGAGTTTGAAGGATCAGTTGACTGTCACTATCACTGCTGAAACAGTACAGGGGAATTTCCTGGCTGGCCTCCCTTGCATTTCTTACTCTTTGCAGACAGTTGTTATTCTGACATTGTAATTTGTGTATCTGAACAGAATGCTTCTTATCAGACTAGTTTTTTCACTTTCTGGCTTTATATCATTTCTTTTTAATATTGATGAATGTCATCCTGAAGTTGCTTTTGGTGTATATTGTTTTCCTGTTTTAATGTACCTCTGTATTTGTGTTCTACTTTCCTCTTATCCTTGTTTCTTTTTTGTGTATAGATGTCTCCTAGTTTGCTAGCTGAAGACATCTTTGTCTCCTGCTGCTTCTCTCTTATTTCTATGCTTGCTAGAACTGGAAAGCTAATAGCCCAGGGACAAAACTTGCTGGGGTGATGTGTGTTCTTCTAGGAAAGTGCTTGGCTCTGCCTCTCGTCAGCTGGTTGTGGGATGTGTATTGGGGTGCTAGTCTTTCTTCCTTGACGCTGGTCCTGTATTAAATCGCACTGATCTCCAGTTAGTATATTACCTGTGTCTGAACTGCGTGCCAGCTTCTGAGGTTTTAAAACTTTTTAATCTTCAAGTCTCTTTTAATATAGGTTGGTTTTTTTTTTTTTTTTTTTTTCCTTTTGGCACAGTGGCTGCAAAGATGCCTCTTGTATTTCTTTCCAACTTACTCTTCTTGCTGCCTGCTGATGGCTGTGGCACGCACAGGTCTGGTCCTCAGGATTCTCCTTGGTTTCTGGCTGTTGGCATTCAGGAGGGGAGGCAGGGAGAGGAACAGCATCTGCTGAACTGCTCCCTTTGCCTATTGCCTATCTCTAATGCCTGCTTCTGCCTAGAAGTTTTGGCACCAAATTGAAAGCAGCCCAGTTCTCGCGCGGTACAGCTGATTCCCCCAGGTTTAGGAATAGCAGCTGTGAAAAGGCAGTTTTCAGTTTGTTGCTGTGTGGGGGAAACTGAGCAGCAGGAGAGACAGAGTGTTTGCATGTGAGTACCAGGCTGCATCAGCTTAGGTTTGTGTTTTGAAGGTTATTTTCACAGCCTTAACTGTTGAAGGCTTCTCATTTTTTGCTTTAAATTCTCTAGAAGTTGATGGTACTTGCCCAAAAGAATTTATTTCGTATTTATTTTGCAGCAAGGAGATAAAACGTATACTTCTCTTCAAGTGTGATTACTTGTATGCATAAGTTTAAGAACGTTCTTGAGTGTTTTTCCTGTCAAGAAGGAAAAAAGTATTAATTACCAGCATCATGAAGAATGAACAGAGCTACATTACCTGGTGAAGAAAAATTAGAGGAAAAGTATTGTACAAGAATTGTTCTCCAGCTCTGTTTCCATTTTTCTCTCATGCATTAATTATTAATTTATGTTCGATTATCTTGACTGTGGGGTTTTGGAAATAGAGGCAACAGCTTCTGTTTAATGAAAGTGCCGGAGGGGCACTCTGAGTGATAGTATAGACACACACAAAAAAATCCTTGGGATAGTACTTTGAGTAGACATTCTTGGGCCACAGACAAGGACGTGGAAGAAAGGACAAACTGCAGATAGTGTGTAAATGAGCTCTCCAAAGAGATGATGTACATCTACAAAGATTAGAGGAGAAATGGCAATTGGTGATGGAGAGTTTCATGGACTGAGTTGAAAGTATTGGGAAAGTATGTGGCACTGAATTAATTTTGGAGTAGAGGAGTTGTTCCACAAGGACAAATTAAAGGGAATAAATTTGTAACAGAGAAATCTACTGGTCATGAGAGTTACGCTTTTCAGTGTGAAGCAGAAATGAAGGAGGAATGTCTTGGGGATAAGAGTTTTCAAGAAAGATATTGGGTTAGGAAAAAGCGATAAGGATTAAGCTGGAAAAAGTGAATAGTCTCAATAGCCATGTCAGTGTAATACAGAATAACAAGGGCAAAGAGTTGGTGAGTAACTTGATGCTCAGAAGTTGGAGTCCATGGAAATCAGAGTGGTAGGATACAGTACACTGGGAGAAACAGTGTTTTCATGGTCACAGATTTTTTTTTTTTTTCTGCAGAAGGTTGCAGTTTTTTCTATGTTTAGATTTTTCTTATGGTGAATTCATGAGTTTTCTTTAAAAAAAAATAAAAAATCCACCTCCAGGCAGTCTGTGCCAAATATTTATCTTGCTGGCTTCTGCTGGGGAGCATCCTCGCTTTATTCCTATTGCTCATACGTTCCTTCATTTATTTCTAAATTATATATGCTGAGGTCTCGTAGCAAGGTACTGGTGCCTGTTTCTTGTTCAGAAGAGTTCTACGAATGTTTCACCATTCCAACTGTTTAATACATCAAATATGCATTAGTGTTAAAATATTAATATTGACCTTTTTATTATTTTGATCTCCTTATGGATGGAGCATAAGCAAAGAAAGTAAATAAAGAACTGTTTTATTGGTGTGGAGCTGATACTAAATCACCTTAGCAATCAGTTCCCCTCTGATTCTCTCTTCTTTCCAACAGTGTCATTAAAAGGCAGAGGATGTTTCAGTCTCAAACTAGTGGGGACTGAAGAGCAACAAATACCAGTATTATTTGGAGATAGAATTTAACAAACTCCATTTTTCTAGTAGTCTTAAACTTGCAGAGTTGGAGTATTTGCCTGAATGGACACCTAGATCCAGCTTGTAATGACTTAATACCAAATGCAATATGATTGGCGTAACCACATATGTGCTACAAGTGGTGGAGGTTCTGATCATACTGTTATTTGGTTGTGAAACAATTAGAAGCATTTTATCTTGAATATTCTGCGATACAGATTCTACTGATCTCATCTGTATGGTTTTGGGTTCTTTTCAGCATGCTTTGGCTCCTAAATTCAACTCCTTTAAAAACATCTCTTGAGATTTTTAAGGCCAACTTTCAACATTGTCTTTCTCTGCCATCCAAGTTTTTGGTACCCTTACTTAATGTTTCCAGGCCTTTTAGTGTGATAATAAATGCTAGACAATGACTATCTAAGTTTTGTGTATATAAGCCTTCTGGTTTACTGCTTGAAATATAAAAAATAAAACATCCCATAAAGGTAATAGGAGAATGGAGCTCTGGCAGCCTGAGGATATATAGATGTATTTTGCTTATGTGTTGCTGGAAAGGAAATAAAGTAACAATGTAATTCGCAACCATGTAATCTAAAGGTGATCTGCTGAATCTGCAGATCAGTCACCACTAGTATCAGAGTGTGTGAATATTTTTGTGCACGGCTCTCACTTGGACATCCTGTCTGTAGGATAAGTAGTACTTTACGGGACTGCTGTTGCTGTGAGATGAAGAGTTGTTCCTTCCCTCTTTGCCCTGAAATCCCACAGGCTGGGGTGGGCAATTTTTCAGACTCTTTATTTTGTAAATTGCAAGGAAGGACAGGTATACTGCAGACAGGGCTGGGTATTACTGGTGTATTTGCTTGGCTCTTCCTCAAAGTTGCATTGGAGCAACTGGATTACAACGGTCTGCAACTTTAGTACAACTTCTTGTCTGTAGACTGAAAGCATCATGTAAGAATAAGTATTAATTATTTAAAATAGCAACAAAATCATTCATATGTTTTATGTGTTGTGGATATTTAGACTCTAACAGATTACTAGCATGTTAATTTGCTAACTACAGTTGTTAGTCAGCACTCAGTCTGGAATGGCCTTCCAGGGGTCACAGAGCTATGATAAAATGAGTAAACTAGTTAGAGCCTCCATATATGTGACCCTCTTGCTGTATGACAAGCTGTATCTGTTACAAGTGAACTTAAGCAGAGCAGTGCACAAGGGAAGGAGGCTACAGGTTGGCAGAGTTCTTTCTGTATTGTAAAAATCTGTTTCTAAGCCTCACCGCTGTATTTTGCTAATCCATGCCCTATGATGTTGGACTGATGTGGCATGGCCATTGCTACTGTCCAGAAACTGCAGAAACGTGATTTGCGGAGATATTTGAGATACTTCTTAAAAGTAAAACCATCCCCAAAGGCAACATAGTCAATCAGTGACAACGTCGTCATCTGCATCACCATTTTAGCTAGGATCAGGAATGTGCTTTGAAGTCACCCTCCTTGTCCCACTTGCAGAATTCTGTCTTGAACTGCATGAATATGACTGTGTGTGGGCAAAGGGAAACCAGAAGTTTCATTCTGGGAGCATGTTAAGTCCATGCAACCAGAGTGGGGTAGAGCCTCCTGAAATGCACTTAGGGTGGATGTTAGGCACTCAGTGTGAACTGTTTTACTGTTCAGATGCACTTTTCTGGTGTCACGCTGATCCAGTGTAGACAAGACTTCAGAGAGAGTCAGAAGGATTTAAAATACAGCAACTAACACAGAGTCAACAGAGATGGAACCTAAATGAGATAAATAGCACAACAGGGCAGTCTCCTTTCTGAACCAGTAAAGCAGGACAGAATATGCAATGCAAACATAAAAACAGCTGAAGTAACAAAGCAATAGTCTTGCTATGTCTGAAGTTAATTAGGGGCAATGAGCTGCCCCTAATTACTAAAAGTGTGGGATCCTCAGCAAAGTTGACTGGGATACTAATTAAAATAACTGATTATAAGAAATAGAATGAATAATTAATGACTGAGAAATCATTTTCAAGAGTATCTTCAGACAGCAAATAAAGTGCCCTTGGAAAATATTGTGACACCCTGAGCCATCTACTGAATCTAATCCCACAGACAGACCTGAACTGATTCGCAAAAGGTTGCTGTGCTTATACTTTCTAGTGCTGAGATAGGAATTAATGGGGGCAGAATCACAGATAGAATAGCAATAGTATTTTCATTTTAATATCAAATGCTCTCTTCAGTTTTGTTTTGTTTTTGTTTTAAATGTATGACTTTAATAGAACTTGTTTATGAAATATGCTGGCATGTTGTTTTTTTTTTAAGTAGTTGTCCTTGCAATAGTCTGCTGCTCATCCAGCTGAGTGAGGTCTTTAATGCTTGGAGAGGGCTTTGGGGTAGCATCCTCTCTGTGTTGATTGGTAGCATGTGTATGTGTGGCAACTGTTGGTTGTCAAGTGTATGGGCCACCAAATGGACTGTGATTTCTTTTTTTCGCGTTCTTGAAAAACGGCAATCTGAAAATTACAGCTGACAGAACAAAAATGGAAAGTTTAAAGATTTATCTTCCTCACAAAAAGTCCCAAACCAAAACAAACCCAGCCACCATCTGGCCTGATGAATGATTTTATTTATTTTTTTGTTTATCCTAAGCAGTTCTTTAAAGGGGTTAATTAGGGTCAAGTTTTTTCCCAGCACCTGTTTGGGTGTTCCTGCCTAAGTGCTCACCCCTTCATTTATAAACTTGGAATGTTTTAAATAGCCTTGGTCCTCAACTACTTTGACTTGTTTATAGAAACTTCGATTAGAAATAATTACTCATAAATGCTTGGAATCATTGAATCCCAATTGTAATTTCTTGTGATGCTTCTAGGCATCTGCTGGATGTGCTGGGGGGTGCACATGGCAGAAACCAAGAGGGACTTGAGTGCCTTTAACTGATTAAGCTGTGAAACCAACCCGCTGCTGTGTGATGTCCCTCCAGACAGGCATTATGTTTAATTCTCACTGATCGATCTGTGATCATTGCAGTGAGTCCCCCTTTATGCAGGATTCATGTACACAGAGGGAGCAGACCCAGAACTGAAATATCTTTATTCTCCATGGTGTCTTTTAGTTGTTCTGGGCATCAATAAATTGATCAGAATCTCCTTGGTCCCATAAGGTTGTGTGTTGTAATAAATTGCTCAGTATCTCTTTGTTTCCATAAGGTTGTGTGTTTTAACTCTGAATGTATTCATGTGCTAGGAGAGGGGAAACAATCAGCTCACGTGTGCTTAAAGTGAGACCGCGCTGTGCTACTGAGGCAGGGGGTCCTGCTGCTGCGGGCACATCCCCACTTCCCTGCATGCTGTGTATGGTTATAATAGGATGGGGAGAGAGTATGTGCGTATGCGTGAGAGAGGCAGGGGAAAATAGCTATGGGTACTGATATGAGGGGACTAGAATGTGTACTCCGCAGCATGTTATGATCTAACCTGTCTTAAAGAGGTTACACATTGAGTGTAAAATGCGGAATACAAGTTACTTAATATTGCTACTTTTTCACAAACATCTCTCTTTGTTGTAAAAATTGTAAATTGCCATGTATTTTCTTTAAAAACAACCGACACCCACTATCTCCTCACCTGCTCCCTGAACCAAACCAGCACCCCAAACCCTGCAGATGTGTGTTTCTGCCTTGGCTCACTATGGTAGCAACTTCTTGTAAAATGAAACTCCTAAACCTGATAAGGAAGCAAAGATGATCCTATGGCTTCTATTAACAGTAGAGGTTTTAATTTTTATTAATATTGAACTTTCACAATTGATCTGATTCCTTAGGGCTAGCTTAGAGTGTGTCCTGCTGAAATCAGTGCACTGAATTTCTACTTTTCTGCTTCTTAAGTTTTACAGGTGTAAGACTTAAATACCTGATTTTGTTTTATATTCTAGGATGGATTGATACCTTTGTTACAGAAACTTGCTCTGAATTGAAACATAGCATATGTATTCTCAGTGTGAGGGATAATTTATTTTCCTAATTTGGTTCAGTTTGTATTTTTTTTTTTTTTGTCTACACTGGAGAAAAATAATTAGTTCCAACAGGAAAGCGACTGTTCTGATTGTGTGGATAATAAAAATACAAGAAAAAGGAAAAAACACTACTCCCCTGCGCTGCACGTCTGAGCCTATAGCTGTTACGTTTTCCTCATTCTGACTTTCATGAGGCTACAGAGCAACTAGCCCAGCTGTCATAAGGGGAAAAGAAGTTTTTCTTCATATCAGTGATCAGAATCACACTGCCTCCGTGCTGATAAAATAAATGGAGTAATGCATACTGATTATAATAGCTGGAGTGATATGTAGACTGAGAGATTGAGTAAAGAGGTGTGAGATATTGAAGCTCTGAGCAATAGCGATGGTCAGTGATGCAAATCCATTTCAATCTATAATGCTGGAGAGCCTGGAAAATGAACCGGATTGCATAATAACATCCAAAGAAGATAAGTAGCCTCTAACCATTCCTTTCAAAAAGGGTGAAGGATTCGGAGTGAGAAACCAGATTGTTTTGTCAATTGAGTGAACCCATCCCTGGCCGGTTTTTGCATTTCGTGTTTAAGACAGGTGTCAGGTAATAGTTATTCACTGCAGTCATTCATATGAATGAGTAAAAAACCAATAGAACTTAGGGTACTATCAAAATATAAAATGGTATCAAAATGCTTGTTAATTTTAAAGCTAATAATTTTAAGCCAAATAAACCACTGAAATAATTTGGTGTTTTTTGTTTTTTTTCTAAAGCAAGTAAGTAAATTTGTGCAATCAATGCAGAAGAGTGAGAAGGATCAGAACAGACTAAACTAATACAGCTTTAAAGAGGGGATCGCTGAGTTAGGGCCACAGTTTCTCATGCGATAGCTTCTAAGGAGTTTTGTGTATGTGTTTGCAAGTTGTGTGCATATACCTTAGTAACCCAAAATAAGGCCTTTTTTTCTGAAAGGTGACACAAATGGGATATCTGTAGGTTTCCCCTCAATAGTTTTTGTGTTAAGCCAGGTATTTTATCCACCTGCAGTTCAGAAGATTCTTTCTGAATCACAAAATATTTACCAGGGAGTATCACCAGTACTGCCAAACAACTCTGCTATTGTGTTTGTGCCTTTAGTACTACCTTGTGCTTTGCTTTTTACAGAACGTGTAGTAAGCTGGGCTAAGAAAGCTACTGTGTCTTGGGTACATGTGAATGAAATTCCTGCTTTGCAGTAGGATGGAAATTTTATCTTGTGAAATTATTGCAAAGCTGATGAATGTCTTCAACACACAAACAAGTTACTGTGCATAGTAGCGTTACACCAAATGGGAGGGGACTTCCTGGGTTGAAGCAGTCTCATTTCCAAAGAGGAGACCTGTTGTCTCTTCTATAAGCAGGTAAAACCTTGGTTAGTGGGTACCCCCACTGTTTTTCATTACCGTCATAGTTGTGAGATTTTGCACTTGCAGTTTGTTTTATACCCACTTGCTGTTCTGTCAGCTCTGCCCTTCAGTTGAAGTAAGTTTTTCCTTCCTGAAGGATTCAACAGACGATGGTGTCTCATTCTGCTATATGAAACAACCCAAGCGCTGAACCCTCCCTCAGGCAGTAGTCTCTCCTCTGATTATCCTAACGGCCTTTCGTTGTAGGTTTTGCAGCTGGAATTAAAGCGCTCTCCTTCTCATGTCGCCTTTCACATTAATACAGTGCCTGGGGTGCGCTGAGGCAGCATATCTGAGCCTTCAGCTCCGAGCAGCCAAGAACAGAAATCTTGCAAAAGTTCTTGAGGGTCCTGGCCTGAAGTGTGGGAATTTCACCTCTTTTCTGTTACCGCAGCTCCACGCTGGCTGTGTTTTCTGGTATGGTTTTCTTACCCACCCTGTGTGCTAGTGCATCTTAGCCTCGAATTTCAATATCAGTCTTCAAAATCACAAGATTACAATGGCATGTTCCTGTTCTGTCTGTAAAAACAAGTACGGAGATACTGCATTTATGTTTAATTTGCAGGAACAGCCCTCCAGAACTTTGCAGCTATCTTTCTACAGGCCTGCTTTTCCTCCTTTAACACTTTCCTTCATGTTTTAATGGATTTTCCCCCCACACTTTGTGGCAATATCTCAGCTGCTTAACTGTTGTCTTGATAAGATCTACAGCATCCTTCTAGCCCAAGCAAGAATTAAAAGCAAGTGTATTGCTTGATTTTATCGTCTTTTAAGTACTTCTGGCATATCTGTGACTTTGTATGACTAATCCTTCCCGTTCTGGGTCAGATGTTGCCCCATTATCCTGATTCCAACCTTATTTTTACATCCTTCTCCTGAGGAGTCTATGCTCCTTTGAATATAGAGACCTGCTGCCCTCCTTTGGGGAGGAGTTTTCTTTGGGTGATGCTGGACAACCTTCAGATTCTTCTCCTGAAAAATTTCCCCGCCACCTCATTTGGGTCTCTCAACTCTTCAGCCTAGATGGCTGAATTGACTAACTCCTCTTAATTCCTTGATGTAGAGAATAAATCACCACTTCTCAGTTTCCAGGCTAAAAAGATCTTTCTGACAAAATACAAACTGCTGAGACCAGATTCATGTTCAATAACCGTGCATATCAGCAAGCTCTCAAAATTATTAAGTGCTGCAGTGATAAAGAACAAAGACTGTTCAGAGGCACAATTCGCATGCATTCAGTTGCAGCATTGCTGTGTGCCTTCATTTTAATTTGTTTTTAGCCCAACTGTTATCAAAGTCCTGAGTTCCAGGTTGTCCAATAAGTTTCTGGAAAGGCTATTTCTGGCATTCTGCCCTGGCCACATTTGGCATGCTGTAGAGCAGAGTTTAACAAACATCTGTTAGATCAGGTTTTTCACTGACCACGAGAGGTTAAATGATCAGGACATGCTGATTTCTCTACAGAATGCGTCTAGACTTGTGAATTTTTACTATAGTTTTGCATATGATTTGAATGCTAGTAGCAGACAACGTGTAACAGGGCAGTTATGCTGCAGCATTTTGGAGTTAATTCTCTCCTCTAAAATATTATGCAGCATACTTGAGCCAGTGTTTTTGTTTTCAAACCCAGTGACATGTATATACATTGTTTTTCTGTGTGACAAAAGACACGGATTCGTGCTTCCTTCCTAACTTCCTTTGTATGCTTCAGTCCTTCATTATTATGCCCTCTGTGCGAAACATGATGAATAGCTAAGTGTTGGTCCTCTGCTGTCACTTTGCAAATAATAGAAATATGGGAAGTTAATTTTTATCTGAAGTTTAAAAAGGAAATTGCATCTCCAGAATAGCAGCCCTCCTCCCCCCACTTCACTCTGCAATAGCTGTGCAAGAGTATCAGCTCTGTTCCTCTGGCATGTTCCTAATCACTGTGCCATTTTGTCTCTTTTTCCATGAGAGTGGGAGAGATGGAGATCAAGAATCCTGTTCTGTTGCTTTTGGTTAGATACATAAATTACCAGTACAGTGTGTACTGAGATCTTCTTAAGCAGCTTTTGTGGGATAAAAGATAAGAATTTACTCCTGACTTAAACAAGAAAGGCCTGTGTGAACATCTAAAGATCAATTGCTCAGCCCCTGCTGGTGATCTGAGAGGAAAGGGTACTTGATGATTGTATGTGACAAGGCTAGTCCAATTTATTTTTTCCAAACATGAATTGTTGCTGTTAGAAAAATTCCCTAGAAAGCAAACGGATATTATATAAAACCCCCAACAAACCAAATCCCAACCTCTAGATTATGCAGTATTATGGGGAGGAAAAAAAATGCAGGTTTTCCACTCCTACTAGTTTGAAGAAGCCTTTGGTGTCACCTCAGGTGCTGATGGTTTGACTGGGTACCTTGCTCGAGTTAACTCATCAGAGGTCTAAAAAGACATCTGGAGACACTGTGTTTTCTCCCTACAGTTTACTGCCCATTCCTAAGCAGAAAGCTACAGCTATGTCCTAAATTTGTAAAACCACCTGCAAAGACTTCAGTTGCAAGTTTATTTTGAGGTAAGGTAGTGTTTTTCCTTCCATGTGAACCTAAACGAAAGATCTGAGGAACAGAAAATAAACCCTGAACATAAACTGTGGGCTATCAGTGAGTTCTCACTGGATTAAAATGAGTCCTGAAGCTATTTGGAGGAGAAAGCTGTGCCTTCCTCCCAGTATTTAAATATGATGGAAGGAAAGACACTGTCACTCACGCACCTGAAAAGGGCTATTGGTTGTTTTTTCTTTGCCATAGGCTGGAGTTGGACAGGGCACGTTCACTGGGCAGTGAAGCATATTAACCTACCAATAGGGGATTTTGTCCTTGCTGCCTGCACCTTTGTATTCCTGCTCCGTGGTGCCAAGGTGAGATGCCAGTCTGTTTCCCCAGGCTCCCTGGTAGCCCTCCCTATCAGCTGGAGGGATTGCTTTGTAAACGCATACCTGTAGTGGTCCATGTTTGAAAGTGTCTTTATTCTCCCTTGTGTTTGGATTTTACAGCTTTAGATCTACTCCAGTAATTCCTCTGTTGGCCCATGTGTGTTAGGCTTGTCTTTGAGTGCAATTGCTGTCAGTAGGGAAGGCTGGGAGGCTTTCAGCTGACTTCCTTTCATTGTTTCCTTCAAGCATCTGATGTTATCTCATCTGCCTTTGTGGTATTAAATATGTGTGCTGTCCTGGAATCACTTAACCTCTTCCCATCACGTGCCTGCAATGCCCTGCTCAGATCCTGACCTTTGGCGAACACAAGCAAGTCAACTTCTTTTGTTTCAGTGGGATTTTGCACAGGTAGATGCTCTGTGAATATATCGTGAAGTTGTAACTAAGCATTCACAGAGTAAAAGACTCTTTTCTTCTTTTCTTTTTCCCCCCCTTTTTTTTTTTTCCTCCTTTGTCTAAGAAGGGAACAAAATGTGGTCACACTGCTGAGTTCTAATTACAGTAGCTTCAGAGAGACCTGCCTGACTTGCCTTTTGAGCTTTGCGCTATGTCAGGTAGGTTTTGATCAAATGCGTTCCTGCCAGCATTCAGTCATTAGCATTCAGTCTAAGTTAGTCACCAGTGAATTATGGTCTGTGATATGGTCCGCGTCCCATTGCTCTAGTTCTTTTTCTCTTTATTGATTTCCATTCTCGTTTTCATTATTGCCCTGGTCTCTCACTGCATGCTTCCTGCTGCTTTTATTTTATAGCTTTTCAGAATGAATATCCATGAGTCACAATTTGAAATAAAATGCTAATAATGACATTATGTGACACTTTGAAATAAACATTTTTGAAGTTGTTCCTTAAGCTTTTTAAGTGGTGAACTTTGAGAAAAATCATACCACTGTGCAATGATAGGGCAGTAGGGAAAACAAAAAAGACTGGTAAACTCTAACGGTTTAATTTAAATACCTCATTCTTGAAAAGGTTTGTCAGCATCTGGCAGAGTGAGAAAATTGTCTTGGCCATTTCCTTTAAGCAGAAATTCAAGTAATTAAATCATAACTGGTGCAGAATTTAGAATATGATATAATTGTATGCTTCTTCCTAATCTACACAGGTCTGAAAAATGGTTAAATAGTGTCATGTCCCTTCCCCCTTGGTTCCTGTCTTCATCAGTGTGCAAACTTCAAATGTCAGCTCCTCTTAGTTGTCCAGAGGAATGTAATGTGGTATGGCTGTGGAGCCAGCCATTGTATTAAACTAGGTAAGTAAGTAAGAGTATGGGCTATTATGATACTCAAAGCTTGATAGTTTTTCCCTGTTGGGTCTATATTTCTGGGTTTGTCTCTGGACAGAGATTTCCCTGCTCCCTTTATTTTGGTTTGCTTCTCCCTGGAAGTGGTATTTTAAAGAGGTACTGATGAAAGTGGGGAACATTTCTGGTAAAAATTTTGACCCTTAAATGTTGTGGTTGGAGGACATCAGCAAATCTGGAATATTGTGATATACTGTAAAGAACACCTATGAGCTAAATATAAGAAGTAAAGGAAAACAGATAGAAACTGTAAAACGTTCCATGTGAGTTTCTGCATGGTCCCCAGTAGTAATCAGAATGAGAAGTTTCGGAGGCAAGTGCAAGATGATGATACACTAGTTGTCTGTATTTTCAGGAAGGTGTATGGAATGTACTTTCTTAACTGTCATTGCAAGAGAGGAGTGATGTAGTCAGGAAAGGAGACAGGTTGGAAGTGCCTCAGGTTTGTCTAGGGGTTCAGATACCTTTTGCTAGAAAGTTGGTGAAACTGCTAGTTTGATTGCTCTGCAGGCAAAAAGCCCTCTTGAGACTTGAAGGTTAGTTACAGCTCTCCTATCCCACTCTAGCGGGTGGCTGGGGGAAAAGCTTCAAGGCCACAAAGATTGATTAGATGATTAAGGGGCTGGAGCATCATTCTTATGAGGAGAGACGGTGGGATTTGACCCTGATTAGTCTGGAGAAGACTGAGAGGGAATCTCATTAATGCAGATAAATATCTCAAAGGCTGGTGTCAGGAGGATGGTGCCAGACTCTTTACAGTGGTGCCCTGTGACAGGATGAGGAGCAATGGCCATAAACTAAAACACAAGACGTTTCACCTCAACATGAGGAAGAACTTTATGTGGGTAGAGCACTGAACAGGCTGCCCAGAGAGGTTGTGGAGTCTCCCTTTCTGGAGACACTGGAAACCTGCCTGAACACGTTCCTGTGTAACCTGCTGTAGGTGGCCCTGCCTTGGCGGGGAGGTTGGACTGGATGATCTCCAAAGGTTCCTTCCAACCCTGATGATTATGTGATTCTGCGCATGCAGTGCCTGCACATCTCCCATTTGGGGTGACTGAATGAGGAGCATTAGCAGAGTATTAGCAGAGGAATGAGTATTAGCAGAGGAGTCAATATCTGGTGTAAGGACAGGCAGATGAAAGGGCAAATAGTTTGTTCTGGGAGAGGCAATCTGGGTTTTCCCTTACTAATAGTGATGGACACCCCCGCTTGAATGTTTGACATAGGAGAAAACTGCAGGAGGGTCAGTAAAGGAAAATTGTCAGCTAGATAGATAGTTTTTTGGCATGATTGTTCAGAACTCAGTATACTTTCGTTTTGGGTGCCACTGTGTTTCCTAGTAACTTATGTTTTTTTCAAGAATGAATTTAATTGATTTTGCCTGTTTTGACAGTGGTGCCTTTGAAGGTCAGACACGCATAAAAAAACCCACTTCAAACTGTCCATATTTTTTTGCTCTTCTACTTTGAAGATACTAATTTAGTCAAATTAATAGGAATTACAAAACTGTTGGTGGGTGGTAGCCTGCTGTTTATGACTTTAAAGATAAAATTCAATACTAGAGAAGGTACTAGCGAAAGAATTGGATAAATTAAACACTGGTATCAAACATTAGTTGTCTGAAGTAAATCTGTTGTTATTTGACTTTAAAATGCCTGTTGAGCTAATGTAGATCTCAGCAAGTACTAATTGTCCTGTGATGTAAGAGCAGTGGGGTAACCTGGAAGTAATGAAAGCACTTCAGTGTTGTTTGAGTGAGGTCATAGCACTATAAATGGGAATACTGCACTGAAAACTACATATATGACAGTATGGTGTTTCTTTTAGTGTCCTGTTGAGAAACAGGTATTCTTTCTGAGTCCTGTCAGAAAAGGACAGGCTGCATATTTATCCTCATAACATGTTTTTGCGAATCTTCCTTATTGATTTTTCACTAGATTTGTCTGTCTTGAAAGAACAGTCATGTACTGTTCTTATGTTTATGCAAGATTTCTGCATAGAGAAGAAAAATTCTTGGTTTTGAACCAGGTGCCTTATGGAGAGCGTGAATTTATTCTTAAAGATGTGACTCTGGGACTTCATTGTATAGAAGCAACATGGTGACTTTTAAGTTATTTTGTAGCAATTGTTCGTAGAAGCAGTATGATGTGGCTAAATATGCCTGAAAGTCGTGCATCTGGTTGTTAGAGGTTAGGAGTTTTGGCTGAACATGCGTTGTTTCCATAGCTCTGTAGGGCAGCAGGAATGGAGATCAAATACTGGAGAAAAAATCCCTTGTCAAAAGATGAGATGATGTTTACAGAAGGCTCACAGAATCTTGGTTTCTTTTCTTATTTTCCCACTGTTTGATACTGTTTATGATGAAATAATAAAATACTGTTATGAAAACCTCCAATTTTTTGCTTACACAGCATATATTTTTCTAAAGTAAAGAGAAGCATTGGTCCTTAAGTGTTACTCCTCTTAACTGTGGATTTTCTACAAGTTGTAGGTTATTGTGGCTGTTGAGGCAATGCTGCTGTCTTGTCATGATGCCAGAAACATCTGGTATTTTGGGGTAATAAAATGCTCCACTTTCAGAGTATCTTGTAACTGGTGATGTGCGTCAAGGTGGAAACTGAAAGATGTAAGTTTTGTGTTAGCCTTTTTGGTGACTGTACAATACTTATGTCCTTCATTCTATGAATAAATCTATGTTCCTGCACTGCAACTACCTTTCACATGTTTTAGAAATAAAGTAATATAATATACCAATTATTGTAAATTACGGAATAGTCCATACAGTAGGATTATTTCTCTCATTTGGTACACGAAGAGGCTTTATTACTTCTCAAATGGTATAATGTTGAAGTAGCAGATATTGTCATGGATTTAAGCAGTGATTCGGAAATGATTTAGCTAGTTTTAGTGTTTTTATTTAACTGGAGAGATCATTTTGCTCATGCAAGAAAAGCTTGGAAAGGGGACAGATTCAGATGTGTAAATTTGTCTGGACTCCCATTTAGATAGTGGTGATCTGGTCAGTGGAGGCTAGTGTGTGTCAGTTCATCCATTAGGTCACCCACTCATCTGAGCCATTTTTAAGGCATCTGCTGTAGACTGAGGAGGCTTGCTCTGTGCTCACTTGGCTATGTTGAACATCTCCAAGCATGAAGACTGTGACCTCTCTGTTCAGAGGTTTGACTACTTTTGTGGGGAGAAAAAAACACAAACTAAAAATCCATAGGTCTAGAGAAGAATTTCCCATGGTGAGTTCTGTCAGTTGGACACAGACCATTTCCTATAACAGATATAATAAAATAGAATAAGTATGTTTATTTGATTAAGAAGCATGATTATTTTTTTGTAGCTTGTCTTGTGTTTAATGTTGATAATTATCTGTCCCAATTAGGTTTTTTTTCCCTATAGCTCTTACACCCTCTGTAAGTTGTTCTGTTGTATTTGAAGAAAAGAGCAGTTGTGTTTTTTAATGTGATATCAAACTATATGAAACCTTATTTAGCAAAGTACATTTACATTTTTTAATCAACAATTATTTGATGATTCCCCTGAAAACCAGCCATATTCTGTAGCAAATAGCTGATTAATTTAGAGTCTTTTTTGGTGTAATGTTTGTCTATCATTTGCTTGTTCTGTGTTGGTTGTCTGCCTGTCTCTGTTTTCAGGGCTTTAGAAAACACCATTTTGAAAGAAGTAACCTCTTACAATGAGTTTTCCCTTCTTTTTTTCTTCTACTGGATTCAGTAGTTCTAGAGTAGATGCTTCTCCCTAAAAACTTCTGTCTGTAGAGAAGTGGCTACCACAGTGCTGCTGCTTTAGCTTTGGCAGTATTAGTCTGTCCAGCTTTTAACTTTATGAAATCAGATTTTAGGAGATACTGCTTGTTCTACCCAATTCACTCTCTTGAGAAACAGAATCTCATTCTTCATACAGTTTGTTTGCTTTCTGCTTTCTCAGGAGTATTAATCTGATTTTCATTCTTCTGAGAGAAAATCCTTTCAAGATAGCTTGCTGCCTCTGGAACCTTTTATAATAACCTCATGCTACAGCTCCTATCGCTTTGCAATATGCTTTTGTATGTTTGTCTTTAAAATAAGAACAGAAACTCTGCTTCCTTTTTGCAGGCTTTAAAAGCAAACTTCATTGGAATGTGGGCTGTTGAAACTTAAACTTGTAAGTTTCAAGTTGTGTTTCGAAGGAAGACATAATGCCTTTATGAGAATACTTTGCTTCCCTGCAAGCTTTGACTTCTTGTACATCAGAGGTGATACCTTGGGGAATCAGCATTTCATTCAGAGAAACAGATGTGCAGATTATATTGAATTCTAACATTGAGAAAGATCATGATGTGGGATTTCTGTATTTCAGTAATGATAGAGCAGAATTGTCCTAAAAAACCTTACTAATTTCTAATAATTTTCTGGTTTGTTTTGTTTTCAGCTGGCTAGCTTGTAAAGCTAGGTTGGATTACTGAGGGGTTTTGAAATGTTATGAAAGACATCTGTAAAAGTGAGTTTTTAATGAGTGTAGCTGAAGGTGTATATGAAGTAACAAAAGAAGATGAAAACTGAAATACAAGGTTAAGTAATGTGCTGCCTTTAGAGAACAGGAGCAAGATCTGCCAAGACCCAGGCACTAGGTTTAAATCTCTCCCTCCTTGGTTTTGTTTTGTTTTGTTTTGTTTTTTTCTCAGAGCCTCTGCTTGGCTTCTGTTTAGTTGGAACATGCACTGCAGAAGTTAGAGCAGTGACCTTGCCAGAGCATGTTCTCAGCCTGCTGCTCTGGGATTAGAGCTGCCTCCCATTTCTTACGGGTAGAAAGTCAGACTTCACCTATGGGAGAGCTAAGTTGTAGCTCGGTTCACTTGAACTCATGCTTGTAACAGCAGTCTGCCTTTGTCACAGGGATGCAGTTACTTAGAGAAGACTCTTATGAAGTGGGAACAAGAGGCCATGGGCATAATGTAGCATTTCTATTGACTTCTCTTTCTTTTCCTGCAAATTTTCTGTTCAAGAGTAGCATCTGTCTAAGATCTGGCACTCAAGAATTCCTGAGAGCTCTCCCATCAGTGTTGTTACTTGTCTCTCAAGGGTAGAGATGCTTTCGATGTGCTGTCTAGTAGTCTGCTGTGCAAACTCTTGGCTATTGAAGAGTTCACTGAAGTAAGGGATAGAAAAGAATAAGCTGTTTCAGAGGGATAAACAAAAGAGTTGTGAAGATATAGTAATTTGAATACTTACTGCTTCTAACACAGTGGCCTACAGCACTTAAGACGTTGTAGAAAGCTTACATGTGACTTAAAGCACAAGAAAAAATGGCATCATACTAGCTAAATTAATATTTATTGGAGTCCAGGCTCACATCAGACCTGAATGCCCCTGAAAAAGCAGATGAGAAGATTTACAAAGGGTTGTAGCTAAGAGATGCCATTGCTGGCCAACATGGACACAGTCTTATGGCTGAAGTCTCCAAGCTGTATTAGAAGCTAGGAAGGATGTGACTGATGGTCTGAGCTGGCATCTTGGGAAACCTGGTGTACAATTTATAGAATCTTCACTCTTCACTCTGCCTGGAATAGTGTGGAGCTGAGAGGTGGGGAAGTTGAGCGCAGGAGGAGACTTGCATGGGCTATGGGACAGAAGGGGAAAACTTATTTAGGCAGCTGTTCAAAGGCCAGAATCCTGTTTGCAAGTGTCTTGCAGAGAATTGACGAATTCCACGCACTTTCGTCTCTTTCATACCATCTTGACCTCTTTCCCCTTTGAATGACTACAGGGCAAAATAAATGACTTTGAAACCACAGTAAGCTCCTTTAAAAAAAGATATTAAGAAGCTGAAGCTTTCTGGTGTTGCAGTCTTTTCACATGCATAGTACAGCGATTATGTTGTCAGAAAGGTATTTTTTGTGCAGTCACTTAATTTGCTGCGTGGTAGGTTGGTTTGTTTGTTGTTTTTCCCTGAGTAGTTCTTTATCTACAGAGGACTTGATTTAAAAGAAGAGATCTAGGAGGTGAGAAGGATGCTGTATTTCAGAAATACATAAGTGAGCATAGCTGCTCAAAGGCCAAATGTAAATAGTGGTTAGTATATAATGTCACTCAGAGCAATGAATAATCAAGTTACTTGAAATCTTAAAGGTCACCTATCAAATGTCCTTTGTCAATACATTTCCATGAAGTCTGAAATTACTAGAAGAGAAATGGAAGCAAATGAAAGCTGACGAAAAAAACTTGCATTTGATGTATTGTCAAAAAATCCCGCATAATTCATGGAATGGGCTGCATTCATATGTTTGTATTAATCATAAGATTTATTTGAAATATTAGAGGCTATCAGGGATTATTTTTTTTTTTTTAACAAATAGTGTTCAATGCAGTAACATTTCCTATTGTGTTTACTGCATTGCAAATTCGTAATAAGCAGTTTAAGATTTTTGTAAAGTATCTGTGGTAATGTACTGAAAAACTTAATCTGGAGCTACAGATGGCAAAAGGAGACATTTCAGAGTTGCTGCAAGCTTGCATTCATTATAAATTATCTTGAGTTTATTTCCTTCAAGCCATTCATATTTCCCTGTATCCTGGTTCAATGCAACTGCAGTGACTATTTCCAAATGATAACCTGTTATCTTGGTAGTTTTGCTATAGGGTTCTTTTATGCTGAGAAGGATTTTTTAAAGAATGTGAAGGTTTGGATTTGGTTCCCCTCATTTTCCTGCTGGGGAAATTCACCCTTTGACCACTTTTTAACTCTTTTTTTACTCTATCACTGCTTCCAGTGACCTTGGGGCTGGCTGTCCATCCAACCCTGTACTTCCCTCACCACCCTGGTGCACTCATGCTGGTCGAGCACCCTGGGCAGCATCATGCCAGGAGCACAACTTACAGTGCAGCTACCTGCAGCTTTTACCTGCATGTGTTGTACTGTATGCCATAGGGCAGGCATCACACAGACAGCAGCTCTCCTTATTTCACCAAATTCACTTGTGGGGGGGTTTCAATCCAGCTCTTGCTCATTTTCCAGACTAATTTTGTTTTCTGCTAAGAATCATGCTGTATAGAGCTCTCCTGCCAGTCTTGTCCCCTCACATTGTCCTTTATCAACCTTGCTGTGCTACCTCCAGGTGCTGTCCTAGCCTGGTTGTGCAACCTGCCCAACTCTAGTTTTCTGTTTGCCTCAGTTGTCACCTCCTCAACCTTTTACCATCCTCTCACTCTCCTTCCTTTCTTCATTTATCATGTCACCTTTTGTTTCACCATCTCTGCCAAGGATACCCTGAGCTAAGGAGGGTAGTCTTGTTGACTTGAGAGAAGGGAAAAAAAGACTAGCAAAGGCAGCATTGCTGTTTGGAGTTTTCCCTTATAACTTGTGTTCTTGTGTTAGCTTGTTAGCTGTGTGAGGCTACAGGCCAGCACCTTGGGGATTTGGCTGCAGAGGGAGGCCTTAGCTTCTGGAGTTTTTTCAGGGTACAGAGCTGCAAAACACTTGATTGAGTAGACAGAAACAAGAGGTTTATAGCTTTACTGGGTTGACTGTGGCCTGCTGCCAAACACCCACCCAGCTGCTTTCTCATTCTTCCTTCTGAATAGGACAGGGGGAAAAAATAAGATGGACAAGCTTGTGTATTGAAATAGACAGGGAGGTCACTGACCAGTTACAATCACAGGCAAACCAGACTTGACTTGGGGAGAATTAATATAATTTATTATCTGTCAGAATAGAGTTGGATGGTGAGAAACAGAGATGAAATCTAAAATGCCTTTCACCCCTATCCCACCTCATCTTTTTCCCAGGCTCATTATCACTCCTTCATTCCCAACTCATCTACCTCTTCCCCCCACCTCGAGTGGCACAGTCATAGGCATGGGGGGCTGTTGTCAGTCCAGAACAGCTTTTCTCTGCTACTCTTTCCTCCTCACACTTTTCCCTGCTCCAGTGTGGGTCTTTCCCAGGTGCTGCAGTCCTGCAGGAAATAAAACGTGCTCTGGTGTGATCTCCATGGGCTGCAGGGAGAGACCACCTGCTCCACCATGATCTATCTGATCCAGTGCCTGGAGCACCTCCTCTGCCTCCTTCTCCTACCTCGGTGTCTCAGAGCTGTTCTTGCACTTTTTCTTATAACATATAAGTATGTTTAATCATGCATAAGAAGAGCCAGATTTATTAAAAGTGAACTTGCTGTTTACACAACACAGTGATTGCTTATTTATTCGTGGGTTTTGTTGTTCTCTGTGCATTTGGGATATTTTCTGGTAGAATAATAACCTTGATTACTTTCTTCTGATAACATTTAAATCCATCTTCCTTCCCCTTTTCTTATTTGAAAAAATGTAATTAACTTCTTGTTTGGGTGTTTTTTGGGTCTAGGTTGACTGGATATTATGTTCTTTTCTATTCATCTGCCATGGCAGCCAGAGAAGGGGTAGTGTTTGATTAAGAACTGCATGGTCCTTTCTCGTATTCCTTCTTTTTTTTCTCTTTCTTCAAAACAATTGGTATAAATAATGCAGGAAGAAAAAACAGTAGGCTTTACAGAGATTTCATTTATTCTCTCTACCAATAAAAGCCTGGGGTGGTGGTGAGGAGCTTTTCTGATAAATACAGTCACTTAAGCCTCTTGTATTAAATGTTATTGCTTCATTGTGGTTATTGCTGTTCTTCGTGATTCACTTAAATATTAAAAGAGAGAGAACACGAGTTCAACTTAGCCACCCTATGGGTGAGTCTAGACCCTCAGAAGTGCAAAGCAGAAAGTGTTCCCTTTTCATGCCAGTGGCATTGGTGGGTTTTTTTATTTCATAGTGTCTGTGCCACAAGTATTCATACCCGAACTGGATGTAGCTGTGAGCCTGGAACAAGAGAGATCTTGTTTTACTTGGAGATGCCTTGGGAGGCTACTTCTTTTCTTTTTTTTTTTTTTTCTTTTTTCTCTCTCAAATTTTACCTATTACTTAAAGGAGACAAAGAAAACATGAATATAAAGGTTTCTGTCCATTATGACTTTCTTCTGTTCCAAGAGGGGAGATGAGAATTGAGCTGCAGCACCCTGTCTCTAAAGGAGACCCTGCACTGCATTGGAAATTGGAGATTGATTTTCTTCCCTCCTAGCTCTTAATGTGTCAGGGAAGGAAGAACAAGGGACCAAGTTCCTTCATAAAAGCTGAGGGTTTTTGGTGCTTTATTGCTCAGTGGAAATTCTTGCTTTTTCTGTTCTTTCCTCTCCAACCTGATGCATTTGAGGGAGTACTTAGTTTGGGGCTGGCAATGAAAACTAACAGACAAGTAAAGCTGGTGTGGAGAAGGCTGACTACTGGGGCTGTAGCAGGTAGGGGAGAGATCAGTGCTTCAAATACAAGAATCGAGGAAGGATGGAGCTTCTGCTAGCACCTGGAGAGCTAACCTCTTGTACAAGAGCACACACAGTCTGAAGTCCTGCATCCTGTGTCTGTCTTGGGATACATTGGCAACTAAGTTGTATTTCTGGATTTCAGGATACTTTTTTATTGTTCAGAATGGCAGAGAAATCCAGCTAGGTCTGTCCAGTAGCCTGCTGTTCAAGGATACAGAGAGGTTTGCTGTGAGCCTGATTCTGTTCACAGTTACATGCATTCTTGTACTTTCCTGAAGAAAGGAGGAGTTAAATTCCTCGTGATTAAAATCAGGCTTAAAAGTTGATGAGGAATGGAATTGATGTTTTACCCTATTATCTGAATAGTCCAGTAGACTTTGAGACCATTGATATGCTTGAAGGAAAAGCTATACTGAAATATAAATAATTTTGCTGTAAACTCAATTTTATTGTTTTTTTTAGTAGCTCACACTTTACCACTAAGAGATCTTGTTCTGAAACAACAGAACCCCTAAGAATTATTGTAACTTCCTCCATACTATTGAATCTTTACAATTTGGGTTTGCATACAAAACCAAATAAACAGAATAACCTCCCAAATCCTACATATGCCAAAATCTTTTGTTGAGTTAAACTTCAGTTCC
>JANHGB010034439.1:333-12543 GCA_026283785.1 Coracopsis vasa
ACCAGTCCTTTCTTCATCGGGGCAAACACCATTACTGTGGCTCCTTTTTTTCCCCACTGAAAGTCCGTTGGAATGCATTGCCTGGAGCTTAAGTCCTTAAAAGTTATGCAAGTGAGGGCATCCAGGCTTAACCTTCAATTTTAGTGTTTAGAAGTGCAGACTTCTTTATTTCAAATTCCTCCACGTCACTAGTTCATTTTTAATTGTCATTTAAGAATTTTGCAAATGTTTTCTCTAGGTGTAACACATCAGGCAATACTCTATAGTAACAAAATCTTCTGTAGAGTTAAATGTATTTCAAAACACTAACTACACAACTAGCAAACCTTCTGTGCAAGGTGACAACCCAGCACCTGGAAGGAGAAGGAAAGAGATCAACTCTCTCCTTGATAAGTTTCTTAGAAGTAGGAAGACAAGTTCCTTTCACCCATCATACTGATGCAGCTCCCTTTGTCTTAGAAAGGAAGTTTCGGATGTGCAGCCTTTATACACATTTGTATGATTGCTATACAAAAAAGCCCAGCCAACAGAAGCGTCTCAAGTGTGAAGCAAAGACACTGAGTTTTGTGTTCTAGCTTATCCCTTTTGTATCCCTACAAGATCTAGTCACTGAACTGCATGCAACTTGTCTTTTTCATCAGCATCCACACATTAAAATTAACAAAGGTGAAGGGGCCTTGAGTTACAACTTTTTTCTTTATTAGTGCTAAAATCAAATTATCATACTTAACACAGAATAAGTGCACATGCATTACTAACTATAGCCTGTAATATGTGGATTGGGCAGTATGCAGCAGGAGACGTGGGAGGACACTCGCTGAAAAAAGGTATCATGTAAATATTTACACATTTATTTTTAAGAAAGCTTAAGTTAGAAGCCTGTGGGAATTCAACAACTGCTGGAGATAGAGGCAAACTCCTCTCAAGAACTTCAAAAATAAGATTTTTGAGATGTTTTCAAAACGTCATCACATCAGTACCATATGATTATGCAATCCCCATCATACAAAACCTTTTTAGTAACAAAATGCACATGCACAAGAGAGCACAGTTAGACACCACTGCTCATTGTTCAGCTATGCTAAAGATGCCCAAGGGCACAGGTAATAGTACTGACACCCACTTACCTTAAGACTTCTCTGTAGCCCCTAAGTACCAATACTGCAAAAAGGAGATGATGAGAAGCACTGCCTGCTGAGCACTACACATCTGAACTCCCAAAACATGCTTTTCAGATGCAGTGTCTTACAAACACTAGGATGGAAGAACTCGGCTATGGAAGGCAACCCTACAAGTGGCATGCCCCAGTGAGCAGCATCAGGCCCACGATGACAATGCAAGATCAACTGTACTGAGCTCAACACCAGGTACCACTTCTGGGTGATTCTGAAGCAAGGTCTTGTTACTGCAACTGAAGAAATAAAATGGGCAAGAGGGGGAAGAAGGAAGAGGAAAAAAGATTCCTTGACTAAAAAAAAAAATAAATAAAATAAAAAATATCTGCTATCATCCAATGCAGACTGGCCAATCTAAGTGAAAAAATAAAAGTCCACCAAAAAAAAAAAGTAAAAAAAGTCCACAACAGGGAGGAAAACACTATGCCAACAGAGCACAGAATTGTTACATCACCATCATAGCAAAAACCAAGCCAGCATTGCCACAAACACCGAGTCTGACATAGCAAAATCCCTCTTTCAGAAGCCTTGCTCCATTACCAGGTATTTCTACGGGCCAAAAGAATAACAAATAATAAGATTCTTCAAGTCACAGATTATGTAAATTTTACTTAACCATGCCCAGCAGCCCAGTAAGCACAGGACAGCGTGCTCTCCTTTTAATGGATATCCAGAAGAGTTAAGCAAAAAGCCTCAGCTAAACCTATGCCTTAGGAAAACAGTCGCTTCAAGAAGTTTTCTGTAAGAAATGTAACAGAGCGCTGTCTTCAGTACAGAAATCCCTTGGAAGGAAAGAGATTTCATCCTCATTCTGCCCAGACCAGCCCTTTGGCACTCAAGGGTCAGATCTCCCCAGAGCTGTGCGAACAGTGACAGACTCCCCAGAGCCCCCAGGGAGCTGCCGCTCAGGACAGCACACAAGATCTCTTCAGAAATAATTAAAATAATAACAATCACCATCATCACAGAATCACAGAATGCTTAGGGTTGGAAAGGACCTTAAGGTCATCCAGTTCCAACCCCCCTGCCATGGGCAGGGACACCTCGCACTAAACCATGTCACCCAAATCATCGAGAACCCTTCCCTTGCTGTAAACCTTGTCACAAACCATGCTGCATTATTAAAAAGGTTTATCTGTTCTTCTATTTAATTAAAAATTACTAATTTTTAACAGGCAATAGGGCAATGGAGATGGCAGAGCAGCCTGCACCACCTTCCCCTCCAGCAAACTCTGTATTTGCTTTCTGCGTCCCCCCTTGTCTGACCCTAAAACCACTACAAGGGCCATGCCCTTGCCTATGACTGCATTTGTTTTCTTCTGCAGTAGAAAGTACACAGCACCAAAAGCCGTGCTAAAAATGCAACAATCACAAATATTTAATCTCAGTAATCTAGATAATTGCCTCTGAGCTCGAAAGCAATGCTCTGAAGTCTGATTAAGGTTTAACATGGACAAAAATTAGAGTAACATACTAGATCAGTAATGTCTACCTATCCTGTTATGATTTTAGGCAGAAATTAAGCTTAAAGTTGTTAAAAGAAAACTTCTTTTCTTTATTAGAGACCTGGTGTAATTTCTGCCTTTCAAACCCATCCCACCTCCATTTTTTTCTTCTAAATTTTACATTTAGAATATTTAAGCTCCCAAATCTTTTTTCTTTTTTTTTTTCCAGGCAGAAGTGAAGGGAAAGGAAAAGCAGGGTTCAAGCAACAACTTGATTCCTCAGCAAATTAAGACTCTGGAAAAGTGCTCCAGTGGTTTCTTGCAAATAATCACACACTAGATTAGAAGCTGTTTTATTAAAACAGATTTGCAGCCACTGAAGTTTTAGATGATTTAGCCTAGCAACTTGCTAACACTAGAGGTTCCAACATCAGGACCACATGAAGCATCTGTGTTAATACTCTCAACCCGAATGCAGCCCTGGACAGACAATACAGTCCATTAAAAAGGAAGAATGCTTGACTGCTTTATACAACTGTGTGGCAGCACAGCACTGTGCTCAGCCGATTTGTGGGAAGGTTTACTCAGATGATGCTGTTGCTTGCAGCGCTGCCCAGGCACACACTGCAGAAACCAAAACGCTGCTGCTCTCGTGACTTTCCACCATGTAAGAGTCATACACAGCGGGGGGAATCTCCACCTCGCAGGCGTGTGCTCCCCTAACTTCCAAGACAGAACTCCCCACAGGACGACACCAGGTTTCTGAATGCGCTGCAGAAAACCCCTTCCAGGAGAATCTCGGGTAGAGCTTGGAACAGCAGCAGCAGTGATGATGCAACAAGCGACAGGCGGATGCATTGAACATGACACAAGGACACAAAACCACACACACACCCATGCAAATACAGCTTGCAAAGGGCAAGTCAGCTGAGGGGGAACATGCTTTTACAACGTATTTTCCTCCTTTTTATGCGAGCAAGGAAGTTAGCTTTCCGTCAGTATCCCTGTGACTTGTAGAAATCCTTGTGTCAAGATGCAGAAAGACACATCATAGATACGTTGGGTGAAAAGCTTCAGTAAAGAATGAATTTGGCACTCAAGCACTCTTGGGACAATGGATTTCAGTGCCTGTATTTGCAACAATCAAAGGTGAACAGTGTGCATAGCCTAGAGAGGTTATTCTCTCATCACACTCATGATTTACCAATGTCATCAGGAATTTACCTTGCTTGCAGCTGCCACTGCTCTGTCAAACCATCATGTTTCCTCTTTCACAAGCAGCCATCAAAAAACACTACCTTGTCACCTCAATTTTTCTCCTGTTCAATTGCTCACGAAGATAGAATTACCTCTTTATTATTACTTTGAGAAATGCTTACTGCTAGAAATGAAATATCAAAAATTAAAGGGAAGAGGGGGGAAAAAAGGCATTCACCATTTTCCCCCCAGCGTTTTAAGATCAGAACGATGAAAAAAAATGTGTGTGCTAAAGCATCTTTGCTTACAGTTCTCAGCAACATGGAGGGGAAAGGACCAGGGACCACAAATTTCACCATTTAGCCTAGACCTCTTCCAAGTAATTTCTCATCTCAAAATACTTAAGCAAAAGTTAAATATCGTTTGAAATGCAGACAACATGGTGCATCCACTAGAGCTGCCCACACCGATCTTTCCCCCCACAGAAACACACAGACCGAAAAGACACAGCACTGTTGTAAGTTAAGTTTTCTCCTGTATGGACACAAGAATCCTAGGACAAATTAGAGCCCCAACTAAATCAGTGTCTTTCATACTCATGATAAAATGCAAACACTGAAGACCGGTGAATGAATATATGCCTGTAATACTGCACTTTCCAACTTTCACAGTCTGAAGCAGAAATATCAAAACATTTTCAAGAAAGGTACTATGCAACAACCACAAGTTTTTAAACTCTCAAGGAAACTGAAGAAATGAAAGAAACTTGCCGGGTAACAGAACATAACATAACCTCCATCTGACTGTCCCGATTTGCACCAACTGCTACTGGTTTGCACACTACACTCTTGCAAAGGACAGTGCAATGCTGACATTAAAAGTAAAACAATGGCAGACAACCATTATCAACCATAACAAAAGTGAGTCTAAGAGCTTACTAAGTTAAACAGGAACAGAGGGAAATTCCAAAGCCTAATTTTATCCTCTTTAAGTATCTAGATATATAGACATGTTCGCAGAAATATTTTCCATTCACATGATGGCTACAACATTAATTACTGACTATCTTACAACATTCTGCTAAACACACGCACCCTGACAAGTTTAATCTTACAGAGGCATATGCTTCAACAGAACAAATCTGACACCAGTGATGGTGGGGAAAGGAGACATGTTAAGAAAGGCTTTCATTAAAAACCAAGACATTTTTATGGGCGAAGCTCATCCACACAGGAAGTCTTTGACTGCAAGCTTACCTGTGTGATGGGTCACTAATACCAGATTGGAAAGGCAGAGGGAACACCACAATCCTATGGAGACTGGTACTTATAGGTGGTAGTATGTTCCACAGCATGCTGTGGCAAATGCTCAGCTTGCTTATATAAGCCAGAAGCTAAACAAAAAGACTTGGCGTTACAGGAGAAAGGGTGACTCTTCAGCATTCATCTGCTCACAACTCACAGCTAGGAGGAGCAACAGTATAATTACGCATGTTCAAACAACCCATTTTGTACCAGCAGTCATTAACTCACCATAAAATGCTACAACAATAAAAAAAGGGAAGGGAATTACACTTCCAATGTGGCCCAGCTCTCTTCTTACAACACAGTGAAGACTTCCAAAGATAGTTACCTTCTCTTTAACACTTTTTTAATCTGAAAGCAGAAATGAGCTAATTTAAGAAGTTGAATTTCCCTCCAATTTCTCTATTTCTCCATTGTCCACTCTGCTCCAACATCAACCTATCACTTGCTTTCCTTTCTGAGTGATGTCAGCTCACTTCTTGGGCTGCCTGGCAGCAGGAGGTTTAACTTGTAAACCTCCCCTCAACTGACATATTGCCCTCCCTCCACTACTCAAGAACATGGGAAATAGCTGCTACTATTTATCTTCATTTTGCTGAAGACTTTCACAAGATGTTAAAACAATACCAGAAAATCAACCTTGAAGCGAATGTGCATTTCCATACAGTTTTTAGTCATGTTATTAAACTGGGTTCACAAAATAATTTTAAGTAGTGACCTCTTAAACTCTGAAGACCTTAAAAACTTACATATGTCGTATAACTTTAATTGCACATACAGGCAAGCAGATGGTTTTTAATATAAATCTCTGAAAAGCAAAGCTGTCACAGTACTTTTATAGCTTCGAATAGTAAGCTGTTTTAAAAAGGAAAAATCTGCCATAGATATTCAGCACCATTACTTGCAACACAGAACAAATCAAAACTCAGTTCTACAGTAAAGGAAAAAAATAGCAATATGAAGAGTTATCCAACACCCGTGATTTTACACTCCTTGTTTCCTTGTTTTTGCTAGAACAATCCAGACATTTGGCATTACTTTCACACAGTTGCACGTGAGGTAACATGTGCCATAAAATCCATACGTAAATGTTCTTAACAGACTGTGATTCCAAGAACTACGGCACCTTCAGAAAACTACTCATACTCACTGTCAGAGTATAAGAGCAATGCTTTTCCTTACAGAAATTACAAAGGAAAGGAACATAACTCAACAACCCATTTCAGTTTTCAGAACAGGAAGTTGTAGGACAACATCAGAGTAGCAAATTAAGTCTTGTAGCAGGGGAATTATTAAGTCCTATTCATGCCAGGATCCCAACGAAGGCAGAATCTTGTAAAGGTGATTACTTAGCCTTAAGGTAATTACATTTAAAACATTATTTCTAAGTGGACATCTGCTTGCAAGTTTATATCACAGCATAAAAACATGTACTTCAATGCATCCCACAAACCTGAGAGATGAACTTTGCGTTTCCCACTTCCAATTCAGTTTCCAGGTGGAACATGTTAGATATAGCTCACACTGCCTACATAAAAAGGTCTTCAGCTATGGACTTTCCTGCTCAGAGTTACCAAATGGTGTACATCCACTGTTCCGTCAAGCACCTCTCTTTCCGTTTTGCAACAGAGGATCCAGACACAGCTTACAAATGAACACTAACTCTGCAGAAGAGTCCGTATGATCCAAATTCTGTCTGTTTTGGTGAAAATGCAGCTTGTCAAATAGCTGCTATACTCATCCTAAATGGCCGCTCACTTCCCACAACACATCAGCAGAACCAGTAGAAAACCCACACCGAGAACTCACTTTCCTTTCTCCTTGCACTTTCCACATGTCAATTATGTCTACTGCTGTGGTATCTAGTTATAAAGATTAGATACCACAGATTAGAGATGTGGGACAGTTCCTGGGAAGCGAAATGAATGCTTAAGTTTGCAAAGCACTTTGTACTTCCTGTCTACTCACTCTGATTTAGTCCTTACTTTCTCAGTTTTGTTTCACCTTCTTGTCCTATCTCTACCCTTGCTTTGAACCAAAGGAAAGCCACTGTTACCAGCTTCCCCCTCATCAGGCAGCAAATACACTTCCCCCTCTCCTCCTCGAGAGAGCACTGGTAACAGCCTGTAAAAGAAGATGAACATATTGGCTAGAGTGTTAAGTAAAGGATGAATTATTTAACCTGAGCAAGTACAAGCAGCCAGCTACCGCATGCCAGAGTAAAGTTTTCTTCATCAAACTTGATACTTTAGAATATATGATTACATGCGCTAACAAAAAAGTACTGGCCTGTCCCTGTTCAGACAAATCCTAACATACCAAAGTATTCAGCTATCTCGGGGCTGTGGACTGTGAACTTCTCATGATTCTTTGCTCTTTCTCAAGAGCTGCCAAGTGTATAAACTGTTCCCATTATTTACTCACAGATTAATAGTTGGTAAATTGGTCCCAGGAATCGCTGAAGAATTTTCCTTATAACCATTTCCCTTGCTTTAAAAAAAAAACAACAAGAAAACAAAACCAGAAGCCAACCACACAACGCCTTCCACCCACCCCAACCCCCCAACCCTGAATGAATGTGAGAACTTCCTGCACTCAGAACAGCATGAATAGACCTGGCAAGTAGTCAGGGAGATAGTACAGGCCCATGAATGCCCTGAATTCAGCTTCTGTGCTGCCGCTAAATTAAAGGAATTCAGGAGCCTCACAAAGGCCTGGTTATTTAATTATATTATAAAATAAAAGGCTGAATCTATTAGACAGCACACGAAAGAAACCCTTTCCCGAGTGCCTGTGCAGAACAAGCAGCCCCAGTGACTCTGCCCAGCCTTCTTTCCCCCTCACCCCGGGGTGATGTCACCACCACGCTCCTGACAGCAACCGCAGCACAGCTCTGCTCTACCTGGAGGCAGGAGTCCTCACCAGCTTGAGACAAACCATGCTGCTTTAACACAGCTTTTTCCTTCTTACCTTTGCTATTCATTCATCAGGAAACTCGTGACACTTGCAAGAAAGCTACAACTGTATTTAGCTTCAACCCCTGATGAGACGCACTCACACTGCAGCATTCAAATTCCCTTTTCTCTCCAGCTGCCTTCAGGAAAAACCAAAGCGCATGCATTAAAAAGAGTAACCACCACCAGCAAAGTGAGATGACAAAACATCTACTTCTTTTCCAATCATGTGCTACCTTCCCTAGCCCTTATAACTAGCAATGAACAGATGCACTCAGCAATTTGCCTTAACAAGTCATCAGGAAACAAAACTGAAGCAGCTTCCTCTTATTGACAATTCTGATGCTCCCCAAACCTCTCAACAGCCTCACAAACATGCAAGAAAATGGACAGGGTGAGAATAGCACATAGACGGAAAGATCAAAGTAACCCACAGCACAGCATACTCATTTTTACAGTTCAGCAGCCCCACTTATGAATCAGGAACTCAGCCTGTCATACGTGACACCTCTACCAATACCAGCACCTCACCATCCTTGTGCCTTGCCACAAACGTGACAGCCCTCCATTAGCTCAGCTCACAGTGAAATGCTCAGATTTAGTGGCCAAGCCTACATGGCTTAATGAGACCTGTAACTAGCCACTGCCATGCTCTTCACTCAGAGGAGAAGCAAACAAATATTCACAATCAAAGCAAAGCAGCCAGGCATACCTGCCTGCAGACAGTCCCATGGGGGTATATTCTCCTAAGCCTGAGTTGCCAAAAGAACAACAGTAACTGCAGCGCAGACAGGCAAATGCTCAAGAGAATGTGAGAAGACAAAACAAGATGTTTATGTACAAACGATAAGACAAGGTTTGCCTAATCTTCCATGAGGGAAATAAGGATATTGCGCTATCTCCATGCCACTTATGGATGAAGGTACTGCTACATTCAGAAATTTCTGCTACAAAAAGGTTAGCAGGTAGCCACAGCATTTGTTCTGGTATGGACAGCATCTGCATTAGGTATGAAGGTTAGACATTAGCCTCTGTCTTTGAAACACTACACATGTTGTTGCAAAGCAGTATAGCCATGTCTACAGAGAAAGGCTGAAAGGATTTTCAGCTGTGTACATACCCCAGACGTTCAGAAAAGTTAGTGGATATGAACAACAGAGACCTAAGCAAAAGTGAAACCTGACTGAAAAAAGCTGGTGCAACCAAAAAACCCATAGAGAGCCAAGGGACAACAGCCAATGGACTTTTCAAAGAGCATCAATTAACATCTTTGATTCAGGCCTGCCAGTATGCACAGCATCCAAACAAACTTGAAGTAACAATACCATGTCTCAAAAGGCAATTCGCCAATTCTTAAAATGGAATACAGCTAAGAACCTCGCAGAATGAAGACAATGCATAGGCACAGGAAGAGTGCACCCCTACCAAAATTACAGCTGTCCTTGTTTTACGAGTGACAAGTACAGCTATGCACCCCTCTCCTGGACAGATGTCTGCACACGGAGTTCCCAGAACCTGCCTACAAGGAATCCATCCTTTTCCAGAGTTACAGGAGGAGGCTCGACTTGCCCTGTACCCATCTCCTTAGCAGTGCCATCCTTCACAATCCAGAAAAGACAATGATTGCTACCTTTTGGTTTGGTTTTTTTTTAAACTTGAGCAGTTGGACAGAGTCTTGGGTTACATGGTGTAGTGTGAAGAGTCCCTGTCCATGCTGGAGGGGTGGAACTAGATCTTAAGGTCCCTTCCAACCCTATTCAATGATTCTATGCCTAGCTAAGCTGGTGACAAGAAGCAGTGCCAAATGCTGAATCTCCTCCACGTTTGCTGTGTATATTCCTAAAAAGCATAAGCCTTACAGATGTGCCACATCCAATACCACTGTTTACAGTTCAGTCTAATGTGAAGATTCAGTACACCCAGTTCAAAGGCTCTTTTACTGTCAGCTTATGCGATATTAGTCTTTTTCTTTCATAACCAGCTTACAAATTGTAGACAAGGACTTTGAGAATATTATGCAGGCCACAACCTTTGCCTTTTAAAATCCTAGATTTGCAAAAGATGCACTGCTGGGTGAAGAACATACATGTGGCACAGGACTTCATCAAAAAACAAAACAAACCAACCAACCAAAAACTTTTCAGATGCTTGTTTCTGTAACATAAAGGTACAATATACCTTAAGCCTCTTCAAGGGTCTGCTCTTTTTATCTCTTTTGACTGTATCATTGCCAGATCCTACATTGTTAATACAGACACAGCGATTTGTTATAGCTATGTGCTGTGACTTTCTGGAGAGCATTTTGCTTATCAGTTTTTGCAGCCACGTTAGTTTTTGCAGCCACGTTAGCATGAATGCTCTTCTCTACAAGTAATGCAGTGGTACTGTTTCAAACATAGCCCTTTAGATATAGGCAGGAAGACATACACAACACCAAAGATTTTCACTGATAAATGGGCATTTTGGAGAAACCCCCCAAAATCGTCAAAAAGACAACTACAACTGTACAAAATGGGTGAGTGGAAAATGCAACCAAGAATGCCAAGAAGCTGAGGGAAGAAGTGAATTCAGCTGCATATTCTAGGTTCAAAGGACCTACAGCTGACCCATGCTTTGCCATCTGTTGACAGTCTCAAGGCAGTACAGTTCACAACTAAGGTGACAAATCTGCATTCTCCCATTTCCACAGAGTAAGCAACTAATCAGTTATTTGCCAGGAACTCAAAATACAGGTCCTGTTAACGCAAAACTGAAGCAGCATGAAGTGCTGAAACTGCTCACCCTCCAGTAGAGCGCTATACAAATGACCACACCAAACCCAGGGTTGCAAAGCAAATGTAACATGCAGCCCAGGCTCCAGAAGAACATTTTCTCCAGACAAACATTCTGACGCTGACAGAAGGAATATGACTTAGCCCACTGCAGGCTACAAAGCATCTTAATCTTTGTACTATGATATCTAAGCGATACTGATCAACATATTTGTTCTAGGTTTCAATTATGAAGGAAAAAGCTGGAAATTGCAAAACAAACTAGGATCTTTTATCACATGGATTCAGAAAAGAAACCTTCCGAAACATTTTCCTTACAAGGGACACTTCCAAGACGGAATCTGTAAAGCAAAATAAAATAATGTACTCTTATTAGCAGGAATTAAAAACTGTAATTTGATTAAGAAGATTGAAGAGACACAGCAAGCAGTTCTCAGTGATACAGTCTAATCTAAGGGGAACGCATATACTTATACAGATGATACCATTGTTCTGGAAGTTAAGAAATAGAAACACTTTCTGTATATAATAGTCTGAAATATATCACATTAATCTTCATTTTATTCACAGGGAATATAAAGACAACAGATTCTATTTCGGCTGATACAGACAACGGACATGATTTTCATGCCAAAAAAAAAAACAGATAAGAAGACAACTCAGATGGATGCTTCAAAGAGTTCAGACTCCCATTTTCAGCCAGTCCTTTCTTTTATTAGCTAGGACACCCAAGACAAAAAAGTTATCTGCTTGCTCTGAAAGGACAAACTCTGGTCTACTTTTAACCACTGAAATTTTAATCCACACAATCACATTAGGAGCTCCACGCTTTCACGAAGCACATTAAAAAATCCTCAACTCCAAGAGTGAAAAGGGAAGAAAGAAACCCACCTTTTGTATAATTATATACCACACAGCTTTCAACAAGCTACTGCTGGTCTTTCTCAAACGCTTCTGATATTGTGTCTCCTACACATGCAATTAACTTCACTTTGAAAAACATCCTGTTTGCAACCTGCAAACTCTCTTGCCTTTGTGTCGGTAGCCATGTGATACCAGAAGAAAACACGAGCTCCAAACCTGTTAACTTCAGTACATTACACATGCTAGCCTTCTTCCAGGTGTTCCACCACTTCACTCATTACAGTTTTTGTCATCGACTTTTGTATTCCAATGGGCAAGATTCATAGCATGAAAGCAAATACACGTAGATGCAGAAAGCCAGTAATGACATACAGTATTAGGTTGTCTCAGACATAATTAAGTTTCATAAATAGAATGACAGCTAACAGAGATTGTTAGCCCCTAGAGGTCTCCCACCAAGTAACACACAGTAAAAGGAAAAATATCCTCCATCACTTACA
>JANHGB010034446.1:0-14726 GCA_026283785.1 Coracopsis vasa
TGTCCCTGCCCGTGGCAGGGGTTGGAGCTGGATGAGCTTTAAGGTCCCTTCCAACCCAAACCAGTCTGGGATTCTGTAATTCAAATAGCAGAATTGTAGTATCAAGTTTCTCTTTCCTCAGATATTGTGCAAAAGGAATGTGCTAAATTCCTGCTATTTCCTGAGTTAATTTCCTCCAGATTTGCTTTGCTTAATCATGAGAAGTGACCAGCAAAACTCACTTTTTTCAGCACATAGTTGTGTTTATTGGTTTGTGATGGGTCTGGTTATCACTGCACAGGATTTTATATACCAAATAACTTGCTTTAGCTGAGATTTTCTGGGGAGATGTTTTGGTGTCCTTTTGAGATAAAGATGCAGTGATTAACTCTGTCTCAGCGTGAGAGGAGAGATGGCCACATGCCATAAAGACAGAGCAAGGATGACAATGAAGCAATACTGACTGCAGGGTAGGCAGCAGTATGCAACATTATACACGTCATCATTTCATTTTTCTAATTATGGTATGACAAACATGACAAGAAATGGAGAAAGCAGAAGGAAGAGTAACAGCAGCTGTTGTGAGTCACCTGAAACATGGGTTTAGTGGACCTCTGCCTGCATAGCTCGCTAACAGAGACCCATGGGCACATGCAGAGGACCTCCAGACACCAAGTGAGGTTTCTCTGCCTTTGGTAGTGTGTGTTGGGCAGAGCTGTTGAGAAGGCTGGGGGTACCTATCCCTCTTTAGGTTCAAGGGAGTTACTCACACATAAAGCATGCTCAGCCTTCCCCAAGGGCAGTATAGTTCCAGGAAGGCAGGAGGCTTCACCTAACATGTGGGCTGTGTGATTGCAATTGGACTTCCCTGCCATAAGAGCCCACATACCAGATATGGTTGGCAGCAACCAAGGCACATGAGAGTGAGGACCTGGAAGGCTTCCAGGAAAGATGTAGGAATGGATTGTCACCAACAGCACAGTGGAGCTGGGGTGTGGGGGATGCTCACTGGGGCAGGGGAAGCCCATTCCTTCCCACAATGCTTCCAGATCCATGGTTGCCCACAAATCAAACTCCCTTCAGCAGGAAAACAAGCGTGGAAAAGGCTGGCCACTTCTGGCAGCTCAGTAGAGCACTAGGATGAGGTAAAGCAGAAAACCCATGTCTCCAGAGCTGAAATACCCTTTTGTTTTTCCACCCTCCTTTTGGTATGTGCAGTGTGGGGCATACTGAGCTATGTTCAGCTGCTTAGGATAGATCTAGACTCAAGGACTGTGCTGCATTATTTATTTCACTATATTCATTCTTTCTTTTCTTGAAGTATTTTCTCTCAAAGCCAGTCTTCCCTTCCTGCCAAAACCAGGCTGGATTGGTCCAAGACCTGGGTCATTCAGATCCCTGGCAAGATCCTGTTTATGTTGCAACGTCTGCTAGTGCTTTGTCAAATGTTCTCTTTCTGGTTAAAGAGCCCAACATCTATGTGTTGCAGAAAAAGAGAAAGAGTAGCAGGAAACATGTGCAGGGCTCTTTAATGTTCACAGTGCAGGCACAAATGAAAGGAACTATGATGGGAAATGTAATAGGTCTTGCACAGACAGTGAATACATTAAAGAAAAGCAATGTCAAGTGGGTTGTTGTTTGTTCCTCTGCATCTTTAATAAAAGTGAAGATTCTTCTTGATTTAGTATATTGGGCCCTTTGAAAAGGGAAGAAGCTGTTTCAGGACACTGTGGCTATGGTGGAAGGCAGCAGACGTTCCATGCAGTACAGGCATGTCTAAACACATGTGAACTGGGAATAAGCAACATCAGCACCATGAGGACGCCACTGTGCTGCTAGAAGATTATGCAAGCTGTTTTGGTCGATCCTGAGCAAGAAGCCAAGGCATAAGAAAGGCGTGTGGAAAGTGTAACATAAATTGATTTAGCTCCTGGGCTTGTGATGTTTCTCACCCCACTTTCTTCATAATGGGCTCCTTGCTCAGCTTCAGAAGAAATTGGTAAAGATTATATCATTGCCTCTTCCATTACAAAACAAAGTCTGATAAAGAGTGACCCACTTATTTAAACCACCTATCAGCGAGTAAATAGCAATTGCTGGCTTGTATCTTATAAGATGAAGTCATTGTCTCGTCACTTTTTGCTTTAGAGTAGTCCCTGGCAATGTCAAATGTTACTACACGGCTCTTCATCTTCCACTTGCACAAGACTTGGTCATAGGCCTCTTTCCATCACAGATTCACAGTATCCTCTCCTGCATGGGGTTTAAGTTGGCATGAAAGCCTTCCTGGTGAATTGTGATAGGCTTCAACACCTTGGTGCCTGATAAAATGTCTATAAAATCATTGCTCAGTGGTCTGCCTTGAGGGATTTCCTCCCATTCCTCACTGACATGATTTGCTGTATGAACCTGGTTTTCGGTTGGTTTATCAGGAAACCTACAGGGTCTCTTTTTGAGCTTTGCATTGCTATATTAAGGTTTGCCACTTAACTTTCTGGCTCCAGTTGACTCACTGTGTCAGCATGTACAGGCAACAGGGTGCAAAATGTTCTTTCCTTGCCACTGTGAAAAGCCACAAACATTATTAATAACAGAAATGCCAGCTGTCCCAAAGAAATTCCCTGGGTGGTGGCATCTGGCTCATCAGGTGAAGGGAAAGGCACAGATTTAGGGGTTTTCCTCCCCTTTCCATGTCCTTGGTGTATCCAGGCCTGACTGCAATGAAGATCAGACTGTATGACTTCATTACTGCCTTGCCACAAACTAGAGATGTGCTGAGCTTGTACCACAGTCAAGAATTGTCTGGGATAGAATTGCTTTCTAGATTCAATTATGTGCTGCATTGGGATGGTTTCACACAGCGCTGTAACACTCAGGGAGCCTGGGGACTTGTGTGAGGGCGTAAAACCAAAGTGGTTCTTGAGCTGGGAATCATTAAGAAGGATTACAGAGCCCTGGGAGGGGTGGTTAGGGGCTCTGGAGCTCAGAAGGCTGGTACCATAGTCAGAGGTTTGGTTACTTTAACCATGGGACTCAGTTTGGGAGGCCAGGTCTACTGGAGGCTGATGGGGCCAGTCTGACATAGAAGAGGAAGAGCTGCTTTGGTAGAAGGCTTGCCAGGCTGGTCAAAGCAGCTTTAAACTAGATGTGTTGGGAAAGGTGAACATCGATCCACCCCAAAACTCCCAGTCAGTTGCCAACACCTATAATAAATGGTTGGAACGATGCAGAGCTACTTCAGCCACACCAGCCAAGGAGCTGGCTTTGGTTGGAGCTCAGTTCAGATGCCTCTATATAAATGCCTGTAGTATGGGGAATAAACAAGAGGAATTAGTGGTGTGTGCATGGCTCAATATGACATTGCTGGAATCACAGAAACATGGTGGAATGGCTCCTGTGACTGGAGTGTTGGAATGGAAGGTTACAGGCTCTTTAGGAAAGACAGACCTGGCAGATGGGGAGGGGGAGTTGCTATTTATGTCAGTGATAGGCTGGAGAGTATGGAACTCTATCTGGGGACAGGTGATCAGTCAACAGAGAGTTTGTGGGTCAGGGTTAAAGGCAGAACAGCAATGGGGGACATTACTGTGGGGATCTGTTGCAGACCTCCTAATCAGGAGGACTCTGTGGATGAAGCGCTCTATAGACAGATAGGAACAGTTTCACGCTCACAGGCGCTTGTCCTGCAGCGATCATGAGATAGTTGAGTTCTAGATCCTCAGGACAGCGAGAAGAGTGTGCAGCAAGCTCACTGCCCTGGACTTCAAGAGAGCAGAGTTTGTACTTTGGCCTCTTCAGGAACCTGCTTAGTAAGGTTCCATGGGATAAAGCCCTACAGGGCAGCTCTCCTATTGCAGGGAGCACCTCCCATATGGAGACAGGCTGAGAAAGTTGGGGCTGTTCAGCTGGAGAAAAGAAGCTGCATGGAGACCTCAGAGCAGCTTCCAGTGTCTGAAGTGGGCTACAAGGATGCTGGAGAGGGACTCTTCATCAGGGACTGTAGTGACAGGACAAGGGGTGACGGGTTCAAACTGAAACAGGGGAAGTTTAGATTGAAGATAAGGAAGAAGTTCTTAATGTAAGGGTGGTGAGGCACTGGAATGGGCTGCCCAAGGGAGATGTAAATGCTCCATCCCTGGCGGTGTTCAAGGCCAGATTGGATAGAGCCTTGGGTGACATGGTTTAGTGTGAGGTGTCCCTGCCCATGGCGGGGGGGGTTGGAACTGGATGATCTTAAGGTCCTTTCCAACCCTAACTGTTCTATGCTTCTATGATTCTATGAGCTGGGCAACTTTGCCTAATGTTTGGTAACTGCAAAGAAAAAGGGAAACCAAAGGGCAAGGAGAGTACTGTTTGTAATGAGCATGTGAATAAATGCATAAGTGTTGTTTTCAAGGCTTAGGGCATTCAGCAGTTCCAAGGGAAGTTGATGAATCTTTTCACTGTTTCTGATTGCTTAAAACCTGGTTTTAATTATTATTTTCTAGAAAACAACTAGAAGAGAGTTTGGAAGATTTTCTATTATATGACACAGATAAGTATTTCCCAACACAAAGTTAGATTTTTTTTGACCATTCCTTCTTTTTCATTATAGAGTCCTAACTTCTGATACCCCACATGTCCAGAGTGAATTATTTCAAGTAAATGGAAATATTCTGCATATCAGAAATCCTGTTGAAGTAGCATCACTTTGAGCAGAGGAATGCACTGCTGTTTAACTTTCAGCCTAAGAAGAGTAGCAGAGATTAGCAGAATTTAACTTCTTTCTTTTCAAAACTGTTCCTTATGATTTGGTCCTTTGAAGACATCTCTTTATTTGTGGATGAAGGGCATAATCTTGTATGTGATGTTTGAAACTTCTCCAGACTATTTAAAGTTGAAGCTGCCATGCTGAACTGGTTCTGCTTTTCTACTATAGTATTTGGATCCTGATCAATGCTACTGTGGGAACTGCCTTATACCACTTCCGTCCCAGGGGCTGTGTCCCATGGGGGTGGTTCATGCATATGCAAGAGTGGAAACTTGCCTTTTAAAGCCCTCTGTGTCTTCTACAAATTCATCTGTCATTGTTATACATTTCTCTGTTGACACCATGGCTGTGATTTTGGAGCATCTATCTGATGATGCAGAACTAAAGTAATGTTAGGTACAATTTATTGTGGATCAGGAAACATAAATGTCAGATAGGATATGGGCAAATGTTCTCATGGATGGTAGTTCATTTTGTGCAGTGATTTTGGAGGATGGTGAGGGCAAGGACGTACCTCAAGCAGGGCTTGTGAAAATGGAGACAGCCTAAGATGGTTGCCCTTGACTTGCCAGAGATTGCAGGGGATGCATTTACAAGCTGAAGGTGGATTTCACTTGGATCCTGAGTCCAGCTTTGCTGTCCTGTGCTGTCAGTGCATGGACTGAGAAAACCCAGAAACAAGCAACAGCATACAGTGTGAGATTTGCTAAGGGGTGGAAAGGAAACGTGAGCCTTAACATGGGCCAGGAAAACATCAGCCTAAAGGTGAGCCTGGCCAGCCACACTGCCTGCCTTGTAGCAGCATCACTGATCCCAGAATCCTTCCTGGGATGGCCCCAGCCTCGTGCAGGATGTGGGATTCGTCATACCCTGACCCTTCTGCAGTGTTGGAAGCATCCAGTATTCAACACTGCGATTGCCCAATGCCATCACCATGCCCAAAACAAGCCCTGCCCTCAGGTCAGTGTAGGCATAGCTATGCTGAGTCATTGGCAGAGCTGGGAACAAACAGGAATGTGATGTTTTTAAAAAGCTCCTATTGAAATGTCAGTGAATTTCTAAGCAAGCTGTACATTCACTTTTTTGGACTCCTTGGAAAACCCCAGCCAGATTCCATCCTGAGCTCTGGCAAGTGAAAAGATTATTCTTTTCAACTTGCAAAACTATTTCCTTCCTCAGCTCCCAGAAGAGTTTCTCCTAATAGGAAGCAGGCAGCTTCAAGTTATGGGTTCAGACTTAAACAGGGGAAGTTTAGATTGGATATAAGGAAAAAATTCTTTACTGTTAGGGTGGTGAGGCACTGGAATGGGTTGCCCAGGAAAGTTGTGAATGCTCCATCCCTGTCGGTGTTCAAGGCCAGTTTGGACAGAGCCTTGGGTGGCACGGTTTAGTGTGAGGTGTCCCTGCCCATGGCAGGGGGTTTGGAACTAGATGATCTTAAGGTATTTTCCAACCCTAACTATTCTATGATTCTATAATTCTGTATATGAAGGCAGTGAAACAGTATAATTGAAAAGCTGTCCTGAATTTGACACCATGTAATGACCAGTGCTTATCCTAATGGGAATTAGGAAAACCAATCTTACAATCATCAAGTATGATGATCACTGATGCTATGTTCACTTTATGATCTTCTTCCTGGGTAATTCTCTAAGCATTACACTACTTTATTTGGAAACAAAGCATCTTACATTTTTCTTATTACGGAAACTTGTGTCAGAGTGTATGTCCCGATTTGATTGCCACTTACATTATGAATAAGAGGAATTCACAAAGGAACCTGTACCAGCCCAAGTCACTGCTGTGTATGCAGTAGCTCTCTACATTGAATGTTCCACTCTCATACTTTGCTTATCTTACACAAAGTCAGCTTATTCCTGAAAGTACAGTTCATCTGTCTAGAATGCCCTGGAGCATGACAGACAGATAGGTGGCAGATGACCACCACGTAGTACTTCTAAAAACTATGATACTGTAATTCTGGTTCAGTACCTAAGTTGTATTTTCTGTTTCCAGATTGATTGGAAATCACTTAAGAGTTGTTAGAGACAAATGTTAACAAAGACTGAATGTAAACATTCACATTAACAAAATGGTATTGCATGTTGATGTAGGGAATGCAAAATCCGTATGGGTACAGAAAAAGCCAAAAGGCAAATCTGTTTAAACACTTGAATTCCAGCAGAAGATGTTTGTGTTTCATCTTACCTGGTAAACTGTTAACCTTTACATGTTTTATTCCATAAGGATGCTGTTTTCCAGTAACAGTGTTTTATTCCAGGAGTGGACTTTACCCACTGAGTGTCAGCTTTCTGCAGTAGTTACTATTTATGATCCATAGCATTTTTCAAACAGTTGAATGCTGTATTTAGGTTGCCTTAAGGTACCACCTGTAAATTTTTTGACACAACAGGGCACTGTCTAATTTTCCCTGTAAATGGTCATTTTTTCTGTAGAACAACAAGCCTCCAAAGCCACCAGCTTATATCTTCATGATTGATGTATCGTACAGAAACATCAAGAGCGGTCTGGTTAAACTCATATGTGATGAACTGAAGACTCTTCTAGATAAACTTCCAAGGTAAAGAAATAAAAGTGTGCTTTGCTTAACTTACTACACACCATTTTCCATGGAAGTTTGAATGTTGAGAGGTAAAAACAAGAAACAGAAAATGTCCAGATTTACAGTACAGGTATTTTTGAGCTGATTGTGACCAAATGTTAATTTTCACTGCTGGCATTTCTTAAATGTTGATGTCTGGGCTTACTGTATGAATGGAAAAAATCTGTCATAGTAACTGCACATGTAGCTTGCATTCTTTTCCTTTCTTGTAGTGAATTGTAGTGGTGGTATCAGCTACTACCCAGCTTGTAGTTTTGACTTGCTGGAAAGTTCTGTTTACTGCAGTGCTGCCTTTCTCATTAAATTAAACAGAAAATACCAAAATCAGAATACTCAAGAATGGCAAGTCTCTCTAAAGCCATAGTGTTGGTGGCTTGTGTCTTTAGCTCTTATTGTTAATTAGCAAAACTTTTAAAGCTTCTAAAACTCTACCATATGACTTCTCTGTCCTTGAGAAGACAAAAATCTTGTAGGCCACAAATATTTTATTGAATATAGCACATTTGCTTTGTGAGCATTAAACACACGATAGTAGTATTACTACTGGTCAATATTAATGACAATGTACTATTTTATTGTAGTTTAGTATAATTTTTAGTATAGTGTATTAGGGTAGTTTTCATTAAAGTTTAAATCATGCAGACACATATAGTTCAATGAGAACAGTAAAAACTGGGAAATTAAGTGGCTGTTTCTCAGTGAAGGCATATAAAAGCATTGAAGAACATACAGAAAGAAAATGCATTCCAAATAACAATACTTGCAGAGGGTAAACAGATTCAAATGGAGAGAGCAAAGTGAGGAAGGGTGGGAGATGGAGTGGGGTATGTTAAAAATCATATATCATGTGTCCTTCTGGGATCTTCGTGCATGAAAGAAATTCCAGTGCAGGGTGAAGGGTTAGTTTGCTAGATGTCCATGTAAGGCCACCTCTAAAGTACTTTGTCACTGAAGATTATACTGGAGACACAAGTGTTTGATACTATCCTGAACGTATCTCAGAACTTTCCATCAGGATTGGTCATGACTTTGAAGATAATAAACACCTAAGCTTGAACAGGGAAAGTTGAAGAAAAATGAAAGTAAGTGTATCTACATCACAAAAAAGACACATTAATTCTTCTCCTCACAGCACTCTGCAGATATCTGCTGCTAAATAATGTTTGCAGGGCCAAAGTTTTTATGTTCTCTGAAAAAAGCAATAGAAAAACACACAGAAAAGGCAGGTCCTTCAGTTTCTTCAGACTCATCTGTGGTCTTTAAGCAATAGTAATTAAAAAACAAAACAAAACAACCAACCAACCAAACAAACAAAAAACCCAAAACAAAACAAAACAAAAAAAAAAACAAAAACCAAAACCAACAACTTAAGGCATTCCACCAAAATTTATTTAAAACTTCTATTTTGGTGCTGAAACACAAAGGTGTGTTCATTTTCTGTTGCTGGACAAAGACAACTGCAAAAATATTCTGCTCTTACCACATGAGGTGAGAGCCCTGTGCTGGGAATTTGGCTTGTGCCCATATCTTTGAGAGGGAAGGACTTGGGGTAGCAAAGCAGTCTGTGTCACAGAAGGGCTGGTTGGTCTAAAGGCCTTCTCCAGCTATGACTGTGGAAGTGCTGCAAAGCCACTGAAGTGGCTGAGAAGTTAGAAAGGATTAAGGTAGGTGGCTTGAGACCTGGTGTTAAGAACTCTGGTTTTATAGACTTGCAGCATAGCTGAAAGCACATTATTTGCTTGCTTGAAATTTTAGAGCAAACATTTTCAAGCTTATGTGTTCCAAACCAGAAACTGCTGGGACTGTATTTAGAAAAATAGAGAAATGTGTTCATAAAAGTTGTGCTTATGAGCTCAAAAAAATCACACTAGTTGTGCAAATATGATTTTTGTATAATTAAAAACAAAACCCACACAAAAAAACCCAAAAAAACCCACAACAAAAATAAAACAAAAAAAACCTAAAACACACAAACAACAAAAAGCTCAAACAAATATTTGAAAGCATTTCTGTATCAGTGATCCAGACATCTCATTCTGAGACTTTAAAAATAATTAAATAGTTTATGAGATGTATAGGCAACTGGCCACTGCATTACAGTTAATCTTTAAAACTGTGATAGAAGCAACTGGATATTCAGACTGCCACAGGTAAGAGCAGGATCTGAAAAAATTGTCCCTGGTTTATTCTTTATCTTAGGGATTTTTCACTGCTTGGATGGAATGCACAGTTGACAGGGTTGATTTAAATATATATATACTTTTTAAAAAAGTAAGCAATACAGCATTTGATTTTTATCAGGGTGTTTTAATTTGAACTAAGGCAAAGATTGATGTCATTACATGACTTTGTTGTTGTTTGCTTTGTTGTTCCCTGTATAGATAATGATCTGAAAGCAGCCTTGCATTGCAAAGGAATGCTTTTGTTTCAAGATCAGAAATTCAGAATTATAACCAGTTGGTTTTGGTTTTCTTACAGAGAAGAGCAAGAGGAATCCTCAGCAATTCAAGTTGGTTTTGTCACTTATAACAAGGTCCTCCACTTCTTTAATGTCAAAAGCAGCTTAGCTCAGCCTCAGATGATGGTGGTCTCTGATGTCGGAGAAGTTTTTGTTCCTTTGCTGGATGGTTTCCTTGTTAACTTCCAGGATTCACGATCTGTTGTTATCAAGTAAAGTATGATTAGTCCACATGAGAATAAGATCTGAAAGCTTATGATATGCATTAACCCTTTTAGTCAATCGTATTATTGGGGGTGAGAGGGTACATGTGTTGATTGAAATACTGTAGAAGCCAGCAGATGCTTCAAGTCACATAGTTCCACCTCTGAAGCAAATAAAAAGGGATATCGACAACCCCCTCAGTGCTCAGTTGGAAAGCATGTTTAGGCCAGGTGTAGACCATGCATCTTCGGCTGTGCTGTTTCAGAAATGTGACGGGGGTAGCGGCTGTGTGCCATATTGCATGTTTTCCCTCTTGCAATGTATAGGATGCACACCTGGGTATGATCTTAGGACTCACAGCACACCAGAACTCCTTAACTTTTAGCTCTTTATTTTTTATTTATTTATTGCATGTTCTTTTTTGTTACCAGCTTTGAAATAACGCATGTCCTAGAATTTAGAAATTCCTATTTTGTTTTATTCTGACTGGAATCCTAAGAAATTGAGCAATCAAAATTCATTTATTTATTTTTTTTTTTTTAAAATACAAATTTGCGTGGAAAACACCTTCCTATCTGAATTGGTATGTTATAAGGTAGTTTGGGGAGTATTCCAAATAGCTAACCAGCTGAGACACTGATCCTTTCTTCTTTCATAGCTTGTTGGACCAGATTCCAGAGATGTTTGCAGACACTAATGAGAGTGAGACCATCTTCGCTCCTGTTATCCAGGCTGGCATGGAGGCACTAAAGGTTAGAATGTTCCTCTCTATAGAAGTGAGAATAAGACTTGATAAGCTGCAGAAGTTCCATTCGCTAAAAGCCAGTCCCAAGTCTCCTACAGATCACAATGGGAAATGAGAAAAAAAAAAAAAAAGAGTCACAGATTATTTCCAGCACTAGTGTTCCAGTACTCTAACAGTATGTCTGAACTGCTTTAGTCAAAATGAGAACCCTCACAGGCATGCATGTGTTTCCAGCTTATGCTTTTTGGGGGAAGCCAGTCTCTAGAGTCTGTGCTACATAGAATGAATGTTTAGGAGAAGATGAGGAGCAGGAGTCTATTTCTTATTCAGCATTTGAGAGAAATAAAAAAGTATATAGTTACTGCAGCAGGAACTAATAGATACTCTGGATGTTTGCACAGATACCCCATCCTTGCATGTGTGGAGGGTGGGAAAGGAGTCAGTGTAAGATACAATTTTGCCCTTTCTTCTGCTTCTGCGGATTTCTTGTGCAAAATAAGGTATTTATGACGATTTATGACTGAATCAGGTAGGGGAGTGGAGGGTTTTTGCGTAACTGACAATTTTCACAGCCTGTATACAGCTGAAAATGAATCCCCAGGTCAAGATGCATCCCCTGTCACTTTCTGTATGTCCAGGACACCCTGTGAAATGCTGACATTTCCAAGAAGTGCTGCCAATTAAAAGGACGCACCATGGTTCATCACAAGATTTGTAGGGGTAAAAAACAGCCAGTGGTGTTTTAAAATAGTTGATTTATCCGTAAGCTGTGTATAAGTAAAGCATGAGCTTTGAGTAGATAAATTCGTTGAAGTGAAAATACAGAACATTGCTCAAATCTGTTTCTTAAATATTTGATTAATACCCGTTTTCTTACACTGGAAGGTGTGTGTGCAAAACATGTTTGGTTAGTGTTTCTGTCAGAATGCTCTTTCGTAATACTTGTCTTTGGTGCTGGCTATAAAAGAAAGCAGCTCTTAAGTAAGCTTTTTATTTAGCTCAATTTTTTAATGTTATAATTTGTAAGGGTTTTCACTTTGAATTATTAATATGCATATACCTGTGCTCAGGAAGACAATTTTTGTCTAAAAAGATTTAAAATGGATTGCGGTCCTATTTGGGATTAATTTTAATACACTTTTGGAAATAATACACGTACATTTTAGAAAGTGTGTCAAAAGCAGTGTCAGTAGTTCCTGCTGCGTATCATGACAAACAGATATTTGGTAAGTCTTTCAGTCTTCAGCAGAATGCTTCTTAAAAGGCATTGAAGAAATTAGCATTTGTGACTAAAGATACTTATGCTTGAAATACTAGGGGTGAAATTTTTGCTCTATAAAATGTAAGACACTGTCTTCAGTTGCATTTCTGCCTTAGCAAAGAGATTCCTTGTTTTCCCAGAAGTATGCCATGGCTTATTTTGAAATGTGGAATGTCTTGAGAACATCTCAAGATCTTCAAGAGGAGGAGTACCAAAGCTGATCTGTGTCTGTGCTCTTGGGTATTGACAGTTTTAACCTGCATGTGTGGCTAAGTCTGGAGCAGGAAAAGGACAAATCCATCACTCCTCTTCCTTCCCTTCATCACACTGAGCTGCTTCTGTACTTGAAGACCTCGGAACTGCTCATTGTTGTTTATTTCACTTTGCTTTCACTTTGGTTCAGCCCTGAAGTGCTTGGGCAGCTGGACCTGAGGATTGCAACTGAAATAGTCTAGTTTGTTTTGTTCATTCCTACTGGCTGTCTCAATAGTAAGCAATAAACTGGATTTTCTAAGTTTTGGTGGAAAAGCTTGTTAATAGTACAAAGAGGCCTGTGACACTGCTGCTGTTGTTACTCTCTTCTTCAGAATTCAGGTGTTTCTGTCAGGAGTCTGTCATCTCAGTAAATATTATGTCCTCATTAGCATTCATTGTAAGTTTTGATACTCCTGCATTTTAGTGTAGATTTGAATGTGGAATCTAGTACAGGAGTGTAATTGTCACTCGTCTGTAAGTGTAGTGATCACTAGTATGCCTGAAGGGAAAGAAATAATTTTTCTGTTAAATTATTTTTTGTTTTAATTTTTCCAATTTAATATTTGTACTTTTGATGCTTGGTGGTTGCTGCATAATGCTTGTATCCAATGAGAAGTCTCCAGAAGAGGTACTCCTAGTTTTGCCCATCAGGACTTTACAGTAGTTTCTACAGAGAAGTTTTAATGATGCATCAGCCAGCATTAGAACTAGATGATCTTAAGGTCCTCTCCAGCCCTAACCATTCTATATCCATGTGCTAGGCTAAAGAATTCACTGATGTAAAATTCCCAGTTTGTTTTGGGACTTATGTCTGTTAAGTTTTGAGTCTGTAAATTAATTATTTAGCTCTGAGGAACTTGCAGAAAGTTTACACTGTTCTCTGAGATGCCACAATGTGTGAAAATTAGGCTTGTTCATCTTAGCACATATAAATATGCCAATATCGTGTCTTTGGAACAGGCTGCAGAATGTGCTGGAAAATTGTTTATTTTCCATTCTTCATTGCCAACTGCGGAAGCACCAGGGAAGCTGAGGAACAGAGATGACAAAAAACTACTCAATACAGATAAAGAAAAGGTATTTTCTGCTCTGAGTTAACAAGGGACTGCTACTGTGCTGAATTTCTCTAATGGAGCCTCAATCTTTTTTCATTTATTTTCTTTACAAAGATGTGTTGTTGAATTAGAAAATGTTCCCATTCTTAGTATGCCCTGATTATGTAGGAATATTGCAAGTCAAAGTACGGTAAAGCAGCCATTCCCATCAATAATGGAAAACCCAGGCAAGCAAATCAGTAATTCGACCCATGAAGAGCTTTTGCTGCCTACCTGTTCAGTAACTTAGTTCTCTAAGAACTTACTGAAATTGGTTCCCTACATACGGTACATGGGCAGGGGCAACATGTTTTTCATTAAATCCACACCTTACCAGTTCCACTTAATGTTTTTTTTCCTTCAAGTAGACATCTGGATTGTGGCTGGCTACCAACTGATGTTATGACACTTGTATTCTTTAATTCTGTGCAGATTCTCTTCCAGCCCCAAGTAAATTCTTATGAGCCCTTAGCCAGGGATTGTGTGGCCAATGGCTGCTGCGTGAATTTGTTCCTCTTCCCAAATCAGTATGTGGACATAGCCTCCATGGGTCTTGTCACACTGTACACTGGAGGAACACTGTACAAGTACAACAATTTTCAGGTAAGTGTGGCAGGTTTCCTGCCTCTTGTGTAGTAACACCTGGCGATTTGTTGGTTTTTTTTGCATTCCAGTGTGTGCTTTGATACTTTATGTAGTTTTGTAGTCACTCTACTTTTTACTTACAAACATCAGGGGAGACAATTCAAACTTAGAAATGGCAGATCAGGCTCAAATATATCTTTTGAAACAATAATAAGCTGGTTGGTATCTTAAAATTAAATCCACTTACTTACTATGCTGGCATATGAGCAGGGAAGTCAGTTATTCCTGTATATAGAGATACAAATGCTTATAATAAAGACCCCCCCAAAAGCACAACACAAGGTTGTTGTTTTACACCCATGTGTACAGTCTCACGAGAATGTCTCTGGGCAGTAGGGGCCTTTTTCTGTGGCGGGAGCTGACCTGCAGAAGCATTTTTTGCACAGTCAGCAAGGCTACTCTGCGGCTGTTACGGCTGTGCCATAAAATCTTAGCTAGGCTGTAAGGTGAAGTCCAAGAGCAGATGGTACTGGACGTCATTTGATTGAATAGAAATCCTTGATGTACAGGCCTAGTGATGTATTGGTGGATACCTGTGTACATATGCTTCTGTTAACAAACCAACAACTAACATTTTAAAATATCTTTTTAAAGAGAAAAGAGAGATGTTACGTATGAGAGGAGCTGGTTCAATGGCGCAGATGGGGTGTCACGGGAAGCAGGAAGAGGGTTGGTTTTCTGCCGTGGTGCTGCCACCCGGTGGTGAACTGCG
>JANHGB010034455.1:0-10782 GCA_026283785.1 Coracopsis vasa
TCCCATTCCCATATCCCATATCCCATTCCCATATCCCATTCCCATATCCCATATCCCATTCCCATATCCCATATCCCATATCCCATATCCCATACCCCATATCCCATATCCCATATCCCATATCCATGTCTCCCATTGCAGCTGGAGCGGGAGCCACCTGCGCTGGGCCCAGCCCTTCCGCCTGCGTCACGTGACCACGGGCCGGTACCTGGGGTTGGCGGGGGAGCAGGGGCTGCTGCTGCTGGAGGCGGCGGCCGCCAGCACCCGGGTGACGGCGTTCTGCTTCCGGGCATCCAAGGTACCGCATCCCGATCCCATCCTGATCCTGATCCTGATCCCATCCTGATCCCATCCTGATCCCATCCTGATCGGATAGCTAGCACTTTTGCATGCACAGAAAGCAATAGCTGCAAAACTACCTGCTTCAGGAGAGGTTTGAAACCACACACAGATTCTCTCTCCCTGGTTTAGTATCTGCTGTGAAAATCATACATCCTAACAGGAGGTGGCTGGCAAGAATGAGCACTGGAAGCAGGCTGGTCTCATCATTCAGATGCCAGCCTGAGATCCAGAAGGTGTGAATTTGGCTCTACGGCAGCACAGACTGCTGGTGATGCTGGTCTCTCTGAGCATTGGCTCCCTCTTGATCTCTTGACGATTATCAGTGCAGGAAAATTAGCCTTGTGAGAGAGATGTCAGGAATAAAACACATTATGTGATGATACATTCCAGTGCTACACTATCAAGGTGGGCAGGTAAGTGTAAGAGCAAGTACATTATTCCCTCCTGTAACTCTGACCTCCAGCCCTCCTTTCTACTAGACTGAAAATTAAATGCAGGGTGATGGAGATTTTAATTATAGTCCTTTACAGCTGTAGAGGTGTGCACAGGATTCCTCCTGGAAGTGTGCAGAGAGATCTGTTAGCCACCAACAGAAAACTATTCTTCATGTGGCAAAATCCCCTGATTTCAGCTCATTGAAGATGAATTCTTCTTTGTTTCTGGGCTTTGCCTCTAACTTTTCAAAACAAAGGTCTGTTTTCCCCTGGGGATTGCTTGCAGAAAGCAGAAGTGTCATGTTAGAAAACAAGAACTAGATGGCATGCCTTGGGCCTTCAAGACCTTTACTTTCAGTCACAGAGTAATATCTTGCACCCTTCCTTTCTCAAAGGATCTTCCTAATTTCCTTTTTACTGTGTTTGATTTCTAAGCTCCAAGACACATATTTTTCTTATATTTTACTTGTAAGTACAAGTGATTCACAGCATTCAAAGTATTTAAGCTTTGCCCTCAAATTAATCTCTTTTGAGGTCCAAATAACTCCTCAGATCACCTTCATCCTATACAACAGATATGAGATGTGTACCTCAGCAGTTCTTCAGTGTCCTCCTCAGGACCCGTGTTCAGCACATACTCCTTGTTCTTACAGGCAGCTGGCAACAGGAGTGAGTCACCCAGTCTTACCACCCCACCAAGGTCTGGATCTTCAAATAATTTCAGATCTAGAAAGGGGAACCAGAAAATGCTGTAGTTAAATCATGCCACATAACACAATACCTGCATGAACACTAGCTAGTAAATCTGGCTACTGAGCTGAAAAAAAAGATCATGTGGACAATTCTTTTTTCATAAGGACTTCCAATCCACAAAGTGCAGTGATTCTCTGTACTCTTGGGACTTAATAAATCTGCTTTCTTCTTGCACTCAAGAGTAGGTCACATTACTCTTGTCAGTGTGAGATGAGTGACTGTGAGACATCCAGCTCCCATAGACCTATAATATCCCAGCTCAAAATGTCAACAGTGAACAGCTCCGGAAACTTCAGGTCTTAGTTATTCTTTCTGAATGATTCTAGATGATTCTGCCCCAGCTGAAGGTTTGCCTTAACATTCCCAAGTCATTATTTAGCCTATATACTCCGCATCACTACATTTTAAAAGCTCATGCTTTAGATAAAACCATCTGTGTATATATAAATATAGAACAGATTTACTCTCTTTCATCTTCTTCCTGGGACCAACTGATGAGAAAACTTTTTCTGGGCCAAAGAGTCCTTCATCTGGATCTACTTCCTCTTCAAAAATGGTTAATTTGGGCTTCTCTTCCTTGGTTGGAGGAGCAGATGCCTTCTTTGTTTTTTTAGTTCTAAAACATAAGAGACAAGAAAGTTCTGCAATTCTTCATATTACATGAAAGCTTTATGGCTAGAAAGTCTCATAAGCTGAAAATAGGTGGAGGCTGGGAAAGGATTAGAGAGAGGTACATAGGCATCTGTTTGTTGCTGGCAGGAACAGAATACTGAGTTGAGCTGGAGGGACTGTTGGTCTGACGTACTCTACCTGTACTCATGTTTTGTATTCTTAAGAACTATCAAGGAACCCAGTGGGAACTAGAGGAGCAGGGCTAACGCTGCTGTACTGTGCAAACCACCACTCAATTACATTTAAGCAGTTTTACTCTCCCACATAGAAAGCTTAGAATAAGAAAGATGACCAGTTCCAGCAACACTGTCATAGTCAGAAAAGAAATGGCTTGAAAAACAAAAGTGTGGGTTGGTCCATTGCACTAATCCCTTTGGACAGGTTTTTTAAAATCTCTTTGGCTCCACTTCCTTCCCAGTGCCTGCTGCTGTTTCTGACTGCTGCATACTCCTTTCATGAAGTTGTTAGACACTCCCCTCATCCTCCCCAGAGGAGACGTGGTACGAAGACTACATCACATTTAAGTTTAAGCTAACAGGGACTGAGAGATGCTTGGTTGGACAGACTGCTACTTGCACAATTTACAAATGTCGCTCAGTACTTTCTTGAATCAAGAGCAGGATTAACTTCCTCTAAATTTAGTTTTCTAAAAATTTGACAGTGAGACGAAGTTAATTTTTAGGCTTCTTCTCTACAGATTGGAAAGAGAAATGCATCTCTGTAGGACAATTAATCATATCTATTTTGAACATTGATATTTGGATGCAATAAATCTCTGAAGATTTCTCCCTCTCCCCACGGCTGGAGAAGGAAGCTAAAAAGTACTTTGGATTAAGAGGCCTCATTTGTATGTGTCTTCAACAATGAGAGCTGAATTCTCTTCCAAGAACTGAGTGAAAAGCACGTGCCTTTTGCTTTCATACCCAGGAGTCACATTCCACTAGCTGAAGCTATCAGGCAGCTTCCACAGTAGGGCAGCTTGAGTTATGCAGCAAATCAGATGGCATAAAAAAGAAAATGTAGAGAATAGGGCAAAAACCTTTGGGTGAAAAGTCCAATTCAAACTAGCCTGAAAAAGAAGCATTCCTTAGGACAGCATGTCCTTCCTAAGAAATTGCCATATTTCTGAGATCCTTACTCTGAGCAGTCATGGTCTTGCAATTGCTAAGGTAGCCCCTTTGAGTGCCTCTTACAATAGAAGATCTGATCTTCTCCTTTGCAAAGAGCAGGTCAGGTTTCAGCCTAGAGCAAACCTAATTATCAGCACTTAACATACCATAGTCATCAAAAACGAAGAACAAGGTCAAAAGATTACACATACATTCCAGCTACATTAAAGAATCTTGTAAAATCCTCTTCCGATTACAGCAGCACACAAAAGAGTGGAGTCCAGTTACTTCCAGTTATTTTCACAAGTTTATTATCACCAAAATAGAACTCATGGATGGTATTACCTTGCCACCACTTCGTCTCTTAGCAATGGGAAATGCTGGACTTTAGAGGCGTAAGATCAAGCCCCCCCCAGAACTTAAGTATGGCCTTTTTTGGAAATATATCTTATTGAATATACTAAAGGTACCTGCAGTCGTCAGCAACTAATTTGCAGAACTATTTATGATACAAACCTTCTTTTTAGATCAGGAGAAAGCAGCTGCTTTCCTGATTTTCTCATTTTTGCATTTATATTCATTATGGATATGTCTCAAGTGACTTCTGAATTTGAGCTGCTTTTGAAAGGTCATCTTCAAGGAACTGCCTCAAACTGAAGCATTTGTAAAAGACCCTTCTTCCAAAACCCAACAAAATCTAAAGTTATAATATCTACAATTCAGACAGCTTTCACCCAGGATTTCTACACAAACTCAAATTCATTGCTTTATTAACTGTGGCAAAAAATCTATCACTCAAATGACCCCAAGTATTAAAGGAAAAGGTAAAAAATGAGTGCTATTATACTTTACAAAAAACCCTCAGAACAGTAAGACTCAGTCTTTCAGAGCTGACAAACTGACTAACAATAGAATTAGTAGATACAAATAAATCCAATCTACTGGAGAAGGAACAACTTTGTGTAACTCATGCTTTGCAAAGCATCCTTTGAGCAGTGAACAACAATATAGATGAGCATTTGCCAACCTACAGAATGCCAAAAAGTCTTTGACAAGATCCCTTGTCCATTCAGGGAGTTACAACCTGAAGCACAAGTGCCTACTAGAGGTAGTTATATATGTGAGCCAATACATTTCCAAGCAACAGGTCTGCACCCCAGTGAGGTTAACAAGGACTTTACTATTAGTTAGCAGAAGTATTTGCAGCAACGAGTACCAGAATGGTGGGAAATGCTGAAGAAAGGGAAGAGAGCCATAAAGCGTGTCATGAAGAACAGCACATAAACCAAAATTAATTGAACTGGAAGGTCCTGGTAATAACCCTCTGTTTAGTCTAGCCATCAAACCAGCCCTCTTCCACTGGCTTGCTTTCTGTTTTGCCAGGGGACTCCACTGGCAGTTACAGTGCACGGGGCCAAACCCAGAGGGCTTGACTGCTATCAGCAGGAATATGAGGAATTTGTTTTTCTGCCTTTGAATTGTTTCCCCTCACTACCCTTCTAAGGAAGCCACAGTTGGACTGCCAAGTAATTCCAGCATATCCATACAGGGACTCAGTTGAGGTCAGTCTCTAACTCGGAAACAGGATTCCCACGGTTCTGTATTTAGCTGTGCCAGCCCAGGCTGTGCACTGCTGAGCAGCGGTTAATGGATGAGAAAGGGTGCATAGGAAGTTTCTGTCTGAGATTCTGGTTTCACAGTCAGCTTCAGCTGTCCCAGATCTGTGTCTCCCTGCCCACTCATTCCCTCTCTATATATTCCTGCTACCTCTCCATAAGCAGTGGACCAGGAACTTACCCAGAACTGAGCTTGAAGCCACATGCTGGTTGGCATGCAGAGGAGAAGCTGCAAGGACAGTTAATTTTAGTTTCACAAAGTATTACAGTACTCAAGCCCTCTACGTCATTAGCACCTTCTTCATACATCACACTTGCAACCTTGGCATCCGACATTCTGAAGCTACCTTCATCCAGATGGCAGAAGATGACCAGTGTCATTGCTATTTCTCTGTTGCTGAAACAAGTGAACTTTGCAATATCACTCTAGAGAATCTTAAAAATCTTAACAAAAACCAAACCAGCATTAAAGATCATGTATCCTTTGTTCAGCTGAACCTATTTACCTGGTTGAGCTCACATACATCTACACTGTGAGAATGACTCAACTAACAGTACCATCCTTTTGAGTCCAAAAGGAGCCAAACAGCCTCATAAGTGACTGTAGATAAAGACTAGCCTTCTAACTAACATGGACTAAAAGTGGATGATCAAAAATTAAGGTATATGAATCCACATAGTCAGGATGCTGGCACACTTGAAAATCCAGCTGAGACTCCTGGCTCCCAAACGATTCCCAAATCCCTCCAGAAAATGTCAACAAACCCCTGTACGCAGAAGACACTTTCAAACCTAACCCATTCTGGGTGCCCAATTCTCGTATTATTGTTTACTGACACAATGTAGGTCACTTGTTTGGCAGCCTCTATGTCTCACTGGCACATCAATAATGCAGAAAAGCTTTCTGGTCAGCTGAGGAAACAAGGATGACTGAGAGACTCCAAAGTCAGAATACTGTCAGACCTGTATATGTGATAGCTATATTTTGAAATATTGCATCTCCTGACCTAATGCTTGGTGACACACAGCTCAAATCAAAGGACATGCCTACTGTGCTCAGCACAGACTCCCTAATCCATGCTCACTACTGGGTTAAAATAGTGAGTGTAATTATTCAGAGTTAAGTGTAATCTCAGCAAAGAGAAAATTTCAAAACTTATTGCTCTGAAAATATGACTATCTCTTTTTTTATAGAAATAAGATGATGCTCCAGGAAAGGAACGTTACGGTAATATTAAAAAAAAAAAAGACTTGTTCAGGATATACATATTTGTATTTTAGGTATGTTAAGATTTTACAAGGAAAGAGCATACTAATATAAATGGGCACCCCAACTCTCACAAATCTGTATTTCAGCTTGAAGAAAAGAACTACTGCTAGAATAGCAGCAATATTAGCACATCTTCTTGAAAACCATTTCTGAAAAACAAAGAACCTATACACTAGTTCATGCAGAATACAAAATGTCATCTGCTGCTTTCTTTTCATTCAACAGTGCTCATTTTCCAAATCTGCCTGATAATAACAGACAGGACAAAAGGGGTCATTCTCATATGCTTTGGGCAAGGGATGTTGAATAGAAATTCTGAGCCCGTCGGCTCAACACAGCCTGACTGCTAAGCATTAAGCAAGTGCGACAAGTGCTGGCCACAGGGATATTTTACCTCACACAGTAATCTTTTTCTTGTGGACATCACAGTAATTTGCAGTGTTTTAAACGGCCCTGGCATGCCCCAAGATAAGATAATGCTGAATAGATGGAATAAATCATCCATTAGCAATCATTCCGAAGAAGAGCATTCAATTGCAGGCAAAGTTTCTCCTGGTGCAGCCCGCAGACTAGGCCAGCCTTGGACTACTGTTCCAGCAGAGCAACAGATGGAAAGAAAGTCTGAAGGAACAGATTTTCAAGAGTTCAGCTGGAGACCTGCTTTTGGGGAGAGATTTTGCTGAAGGGCTCAGCACTCGGGAGTACCTGTCCTTCCTAAAAGAAGCCAAGGCTGTTTTCATAATCTGTCCTTAAGCTTTCTGGTTATATCCTTTTTCAATATAATTTGAAAACAGACAAGAACACAGACGGACAACTTTTGTTTAGGGTACAGCTCGCTAGCAATAATGATTAACACAGAAACATTTCCTAAAAGGTTTTAAACTAAGCAACTATTGAAGCACATACGCACTCACATGCCTGGCAAGTGAACAACAGCTACAGAGTACATTCCAAAGAATATTAACATAAAGTCAATTTCTTTATCATTTTCCTTTGATTTTCTAGACTAAACCAGAATGTGAGACTAGCTGAAACAAGTTAAGGACAACAGAAGACAAGTTTCAAAAGATAACTAAATTAAACCACAGCAAGGACAGCGGTCAGAACAAGGCCGGCATAATAAAGTTGCCAATAATGATGTGAAAAAGCCAGAAATACTCACTAGTATTTCAGGTTTCATCTGCAAAGCAGGAGAATGGTACTTCCAGGGTTTCTTATCCTAATACTCATGTTAACGATGCACATTTTAAAGAATGCAATACCAGACAACACGCACTAACATGTTTTGGAAAAAAATTGGCCAGGCACTTTCCTGCACCCTGGATGTAACTACTCAACACATTTTAGAGCTTCAAGGTGGTTACAGAGGGCTGAAAGTAAAGCTATTTTTTAAATTAGAAAAGTACAGCACAAAAAAGCATGGGCTGGTGAGCATTGCCTTGATGCTCGGTAGAGTTAAAGAAAGGCAGCGATAATCAGATATTGATTGATGGCTTGACTTCGTGAAGATTTTAGAAGGGTTTTACCCATGCACACTGCAAGAGCGAACAGGACTAAAAGGGCAATGTGGGATAGGCAGGTCCGAGTGAAAAAGGGCTGCTCAGTCAGATATAATCAGTAAATAACTAAAAGAGCATTCACTGTTAAAGTCTTGCCAGAATCATGCTGCTGTTTTCTCTTTATGAGCCTACAGGCTTCATTAATAATGGTACCTTGTCCAAGGACTGACACAGTAGTCCTTAGACTTCCCACTGTTTTTTTCCAAAGTAGGACCAGGACAATGGAAGCTTGTATCCTCCAGCTCCTGCAGATGGGGATCTAACTGCAGTATTGCAGGTATCTGGTTCTCTGTAGAAAGAAAGCCTGAGCTACCTCTGCATGACTTAGGCACTCAGATGCCTCAAACAAGGAGGGACAAAACCAGAATGCTTTCTTTTTAATTCTTCTCCATGGTTTAGGTGGGACAAAGAGGAGAGAATATTTTGTCTTGCTGTTCAGTCTAACTATTCTTTGATTCTATGATTCTATGAATTAGTAAAATAGCTACAAGGCAAACATGATGATGGCAGTATCAGTGCTTGGTGTATACCAGCTTTTATTATCCCTAATTGTCTTTCTTTGTGTGTTTGATAGAACTTGATATGAAATTGATAATAGGAGAGAAACACTGATTTTTGCTCTTCTTCCCTCTTCTGGAGAGCTTTCTATTTTCCCTGTGCCTATTTCCCCTTTTCATCCCTCTTCAACACATTTCCCTAAATTTCTGGCAGTATCAGACACTTCCTTGCCCCACCTCCAGAATCTACAGTATTGCCTTACCCTCTAGACTGACAATTAGGCCTCCATGTCATCTTCAACCTTCTTCTCTCCCCATCTGCATCATGTTTTAGCCCCCAGACCTCTATTCTGGATTCTTCTTTTTCTGCTTTAACTAAAGATTACTATTGGTGGTGAAACCATGCTTTTGAAAAAGACCAAAAGCTGTAACCGAAGGACAAACAGGAATGGCAATGTGAAAGCAGGAAAATTCATAAGAAAAGGTAAGGAAAAAAAAAAAAAAGGATGAAATTAAGCACAGGTAACGGTAGGCAGGTTTGCAAAGCAAGAGAAATGGAAGAGGTTGAAATTGTTCGCAAATGATAACCCGCTATAACTGCTGACCACCAAAAAAAAACAAGTCAGTTTTCAGTAAAAGATAAAACTGATGTTAAATCTTAAATAAATGCAAAATCTTTCTGGAGAAGGGAAGCTTTATCAGGAAAAAACAGGACTAACAGTTTGGACATAAAACTCTGCCAGCCATTATTCCCTGATATATTTCCTTTAAGGTCACTATTCTAACTAAAGGAGTTACTTTCAGGAATAGGACCTAGATTGATGCCGAAGACCCCATAAAATTACACTGTAAGAAAAAAAATCCACTCTCTTATACTAATTAATATTTGCTACAGGTCTGTAGCTCCAAAGACAACAAATTCTTGAGCAAGTACTGTGTTGCATGCCTGCAAAGTGATGTCTACATGCAGTATAACCCAGCAATAAAATGTGCAACATGACAAGAATGTAAACATGACAACTGTAATGAAATCAACCTGCCAACATTGTCCCTTTATAAGACATGCTTCACAAAATGTCCTGAGCAGCTTCACAATCAAAGTCAACCAAGCTGAAACGATCAGTGTGTGAAAAAACCATAGCTAGTGAGCATGTTATCTGTCACATGCTCAATGATTCAGGAGCAAACACAAAAAAAGAAGGCCTCACAAATAGGGAATTGATGGTACTGAAATCTGATGTGGTTAGAGTTCTTACAACTAGCAAGTAAAAGCAACAAATGAAAACAGCAACCATTTTGGAGAAGCAACTGGTTTCTTCAACACTGAAATAGTGAAGAAAGCCCAACACACACATGAATGTACACTGTAGCTTCTTGTTAGATGTATTTGAGTAATTGCTGAAAAAGCACTGAACACGTGAATAGTTGATGCCTCATTTCCAGAAGTGTTGAGCACTCACATCTCTAAATCACAGAACCATAGAGTCACAGAATGGTTTGGGTCAGAAGGGACCTTTCAAGATCACCTAGGGACATCCCTTACTAAAACAGGTTGCTCAAAGCCCTGTCCAACCTGGCCTTGAAAGTTGCCAGGGATGGGGTATCATAATTTATCTGGGCAACCTGTTCCAGTGCCTCACAACCCTTATAATAAAAAATTCTTCCTTATGTCCAATCTAAATCTACCCTCTTTCAGTTTAAAATTGAAAGTTTTAATGTTGGCCTGTTACTACAGGCTTTCGTCAAGTCAAATCAGCAGGACCTGCAACTGCTTTGTGCCTTCTCCAAAGGAATGACAGCCTGAATGTTCCATGTATACTTCATAAAAGTTTAATTTTGTATTACCTAATGTTTACCTCCTCACAAACAGAATGCCATCACATCCAGCAGCATCTCCTGCCACCTGTGTTTGACAGCCTCCTGGTGCTCCTCAGGAGGAGACCATTTTGCCTGTCCTGTTGCATCACGTGAATTCCCCTCTCACTGCATCCAAAAGCAGAATGAGTACAAGAACCCAGACTGCAGGCATAAATCTAGTTTTCATCTGCCTGTGAACAGAAAAGCCTCAAACAGATAATGCAACATGAGGATGTTTGCATCAAAAAACCTCCTGCCTCTCTAATCCCAGAGCCTTCACATTAAACCCTGTCTGAAGGGCACCCTTCTTTTTTCCATCTGGTACCTACACAGACCTACCTCCAATCCACAGAAAACCTCTAGCAAATTGTGAATGATGTTCCAGTCTAAATTTCAATGACATACCTGTCACACCACATCTACAGAGCTTATGAAAAGCCAGAGAAGGGCCAGTTACCAAAGCAGTGAGCAGATTCCAGCAGTAGCCAAGCAGGATTAGCACTCAGAGGTAGACTTCTTCAAAAATGCAGGGTCTTGACTGATCCATGATATGGCCTGAGGAGGGAAGATGGGGCTGAGCTTGGTTACCCCCTGCCTTCCCTCCCCCATAAATTGCTGTTCACAGAGGTCACTTTTTTTCTTGGTTGTGCCATGGGTAAAACAAACCTCTCAC
>JANHGB010034457.1:2610-32827 GCA_026283785.1 Coracopsis vasa
TGTCCCTGCCCATGGCAGGGGGGTTGGAACTAGATGATCTTAAGGTCCTTTCCAACCCTAACTATTCTATGATCCTATGATTCTATGAAAAATTAATCTTGTCTTAGGAATTGCTTTCTGTGTTGCTCTAAACTATTTTAAATGGTAAGCTAGTTAATTCCAGTCATTAATATTGTACAACTCATAATGAGTATTGTAACTGGTTTTGGAAGTTTGTTAAGGGAAACCTGATCTCCCTCTGTTGACTTGGTGACGCAAGTATAATATTGTTTGCAGGAGACAGGAGATGTTGCATACAGGAATAAAGCGTCTTTATGCAGAATAAAGATGAATGGGCCCTGGTGGAAATTATCCTCTTCTGAGTGAAGTGATTTCTTTTCATTATGTAGTGATTTCCCTCCCCTTTTAATTGTAACATGAAGAGAATCCAAATCTCTCAAATAATGTAGGTCTTCAGATAGTAGCCCTATTGCCAGTTCAGTCAGCCCAAAGGAAAAGGAAGGTGACCAAATCCGACAGCATCCTAATGGCTATGAAGCTAAATCAGCTTGGCTTTTAAATGAGTAATGTAAATGGAATTTTTTCTAAGCTGCCCTTCATTTGAGCAGATAGTACCAATGTAGAAGAGGGTGCACTGATTTTAAGCAGTGTCTATTCAAAGTTATTTACCTTGTGAGATACATTCTTCAGAAACTGATGCATTTTATCATAAGTTAGGAGAAATAAATCTCGGTAGAGGTATTGGTAGAGGTATTGGTAGAGGTATCAGTAGAGGTGTCTCTGCTGACTACAGAGAGAGGAAACTAATCTGGCTAGTTTAAATTTAATCTCTGATTTTTAGATGGCTAAAAGATGAGGTGAATCTTTCTATAGGATTTATAAAATGGGGTAAGATCTTTGCCAGACACAGAAACTTCACAGAAATGATGGAAATCCCTAGGAGACTGTGTGAACTTTTGCCTGGTACAAGATGGTTAAATACCTTAAAGTGCACGAATCCAAAATACTTTTTATATAGCCATGGCTAAAGCAGTTTTCATTATAGCTCCTTTCACTCTGCCTGAGCAGAGCTCTCATCCTTGATTGTCTTCTCCAGGGTTGCTACTGTTTGTGTTAACGTAATCATACTGTTCTTGACCAGAAACATTCACTTATTAATATCAGATATTTGAAGGATAGTATGGATTTCTGCTGCAAAATAGTATTGTTGGAACCAGAATCCTCTTGACCATGTCTGGTTTTTGAATTATATTTTTTAAGAGAGTCTACTGAAGACATTTAATAACCTGTTAGATATGCCAGTTGAGAAGGTTCATCAGAGACGTTGACCAGCAGCTGGAACCTTTTACACCAGCAGCTGTAGCTTTGTCTTGAAGAAGCATATGTAGAGAAAAAGCTTTGGCCTTGCCCCCACAATGAACTTCATGTTTGTGTAGGCTTTGGGAACTGTGTTTTTTATTGTGGGATAGGGCATTGTCATTAGAATACTGGGAGAATTACTTTCTGTGCATAGTATGGCACTATGAAGGTTAGCATATGGACATCAGAACTGCATGGCGGAAAAATAAATATAGGAGGGTTTGGAAGGAACGGAAATTATATCACTGAGGATACTGTGATAGATTTAGATGGTGTTCGTGAAGAGGGGTGTATGTGAATCCTTGGACAGTGTGTAGGAAGACTGGCTTCTGGAAGGATGTGCTAAGCTAGAAAATATTTCATTTTAAAACTTGTATCTATAGTGTTTAGTTTGAATTAAAGTAGGTAATGTGATTGGTCTATAGCAATTAACTAGAGTGCCAAAATGAAATTAATGGCCTCTTCTCTCAAAAATGAGGTAAAAACCTGATACTATTTACATCTGAAACAGTACAGAAGTGTTATACAATCTGCTCAAGTATATTATCTTTTGATGGAAAAGGGAAATGACTGTTGTTGACCTACCAAAACATATAGACCACCTCTGCAGTCTTCTACAGTGAGTGATGTGTAAACAGCACCTTCAAGATGGCTGCATATCCACAGACAGAGCTAACAGAGTAACAGTAACATGCTCATAATGATGCCATTTGAGTAAACATGGAAGTTTACTAAGGACTTACTTGGTTTTCTGTAATTTTGGTTATGTCTGGTTCATATTCATAATGACATAACAAATTTTAAATAAAGATAATTCAAATTCGGTTCACTAAAGTTCCTGTTTCCATTTAACCCTGCAGTTTAAGGTGTGGGAAAAACACAAGGATACTGTGGTGACTTCTGATTTTTCTGTCTTGCATGTAAAGCAGAGGCTTTCCTGTTTGAAGAGTGAAGCTCGGTAATATCAAGGTATTGGGCTGATGGGGGAGGAGGGGAAAGAAGTGGCAGGTTAGAGTACTGTCCACATCAAACACCAGAATAGTTCACTTCAAACATCATAGTAGTTCACTCAGGCTTTTTATTTTTTTATGCCTGGCTTTACTTTCAAAGTTAATCTGTAACTTCTACGATTTACTCAGTCTCTGAATGGCTGGAATGACAACTTCCATGCAGAAAGACTAAAAGATAAGACCAAGAGGACACTGCAACAATACTTGCATTGTATTGTGCCTTTTTCAGAGATAGCAATTGTTTTCACAATAATTTTGAAAACACTGCTATCATTTTAATGCTGATTTGAATTTTTAAGAATGTGTGATTTTAATTGTTTTTCATATTGGTATCGTTGCTAAACTGAAATGAGAATGGAAAGCAAGGTTTTGTTTCCCCCTCCTTCTCCTCCCTCCCTCCTCCCTGCCCCCCTGCATCACTGGAGAAGTGTTCCTGTTAACTTTCCATGTTTTCAGTTTTAGAAAGATTGTGTTTCTTTGGGGTAGTTTGTTATGCTCTCCAGATGGTATTGTGACAAAGTTTGTTTTCTATTAGATGCTGATTTGAGGGCACCAAATACATTACTTTGAGAAACAGAAGTTTTACTAGGCAAAACTGATGAGAAAGCATTTTATCCACTGACTCACTTAAACTGACTTGCATTTGCTTTTGTTTATTTTCTTACGTTTATCTTGAAATACACACACACGCACACACACTTATGTAAATGTTGACCTTATTCATGCTTACTTTAGCACCAAGATCGGGCAACTCTGTAGCTGTCTCTGCAAAGAACAGTCTTCTTTACTGTGGATATTTTGTGCCAGAAAGAAAATAGATAAGGGAAGTACGTCCTCTCCCGCCTCCTCCTCCCCCAATAAATATCTGTACAATTAATCTTTTTATTTCTTAATAAATCTAAAACATAATAGTTGTGCATTACTGGTGCAGTGAGAGTTACAAAAAAGTAACCACTTACTGATAATTAATAACCAATTACTGATAATGTCCTAAATATTAGAAATAGTGAAAAGTCTGTATTTAGCTGTATAAAATGGGTTTTCCCATCTTACTTCTGTACTGTAAAAAAACCCCATAGATACGGAAGTAAAGAAGATACGTTTTCATATATCATCAAAGAGCATAAGGAGTATCTTTTAAGAGATTATGACAGTGTCTTGAAAAAGATTATAGCACATTAAAGTGGGACTTGAATAGGCCAGAGATTTCTGTTCATACAAAATATGTGAAGAAATGTGTAACTACAGAGCTGAATGAACCTATTGCTGCTGCCTTGATTCTTCTGGCTTAGTTTTAAACCTTCCACCTGTACTAGCTAGTTTCTGTAAGCTACTGAAATTCAAAGGGATGTATGTATTCACCTTTTATTGCTTTTGCTAAGGATATTTTAGCTGAAAAGATATCCTAGCACAATGAATTATGCTATGTTTGCAGCACCATGCCTGAAGCAACTTCATTTTTGCATTAAGGAAACCAATGGTTTTCAGTATAAAGATGAAAATACTAAGATAGCTGAACAACTTTCATTAAAAGAAGTGACTTGTCACTGTACATGCTTCCCCCTCTCCCCCCAATACTGTTAGTCTTCTTAAAGTAGTATAGGGACATTAAAAGAATCACTTAATAAAAATGCTGTGGAGAATTCTGTTAGATAGTGCTAAATTTGCTTTCTGTGTTCTCCCTTGCTGTGTATAAATTCTCCTTTTCTTTGCTTCTAATTTATTTAAATGCCATCTGCTTGTGTATTTTGAATGTACCATTTCCAGATTCAGGATCAGTTCTGTGAAGACTGCGTTTTCCTTCACTCTTTCTGATTCTTATCAGTAACACTTCTAACATAGCTGTCCTCATGAAGATATATATTTGTCATAGTGATAGCACACTTCCGAAAGTGTATTAAGCTAAACCAACTCCCACTGTTCAACTCAAAAATATGTTCCTTGTCATATGCTACTCCTTTCTGAAATTAAACTCGGGCAATATTTTAGCCTAGAGAAGTCACTTTGTCTCCTGGCATGTTCAGCTTTGGCATGGCTGAGTTTAGTTCTGCTGTCCATTACTGGGCAGTTTAATCCGAGAGTGGTAGGAAGGAGAGGCAAAGGGAGCGATGCACAAGGGTGCAAAAGAACTTAGAAATGTATTCTGGAGACCCTTGTCCTAAGTTTCTGCAGGTGTTGCTGTCTTTGGGTCGCTTAGATAAACCTTCAGAAATTGGTTTAGAGTAGCTCCTGAATTTGTGGCTTTGTAACTAATCCCTCAGCTTTGCAGCAATAGGTAATCTGTCAGAGAAGCTGATCATGGCAAGATTGTTCCATACGTATTTTATTTGGCAGGGAGTTTGGTCTGTTACCAGCACTAGGACATTAACTACAGATAGATTTCCTTTTCAAGTTATGGTGTAAAAGCACAGGTATTTTGACAGAACTTTAATTACACATGGCTACGTTTATGATGCGACCTTAAAAGAGTAACAGAACCCAGTGGCTGAATTCCTAAAATGAAATTATATGAGACATTTCCATATAAGACAGTTGTTATAATACCTAAACATTTTATAATCACTACTGGCTGTTTACACATAATATGTTTTGCAAATGGAGAAGCGCCACAGTTCTACTCTCCTATTTAGAGCAAAGAGGGCTGAGAGGTGAAGACAGGCAGATGTTTTGCTGATCAGACCTGCATAAAATGCTCACTTGTCAGAAAAAATTTGAATATATATTGGAAAAGAAGGCAGTTGGAACTTGCATTCTTTCATAATTAAGTATTGATTCAATTTCGTGTGAGGGACATACAAGTGGCTTCAATATTTCCTGCTTCAAAATTGGTCTGACAGTTGTTCTTCTTAGGGTGCTAATTCTCATGTGTGGAAATACATAAAGTTTCACAGGACTGTCAGCCGTAGCTTAGATACTTAGAAAAATGCATTATACGTCTTTTTACCACTAATGTAAAATGATTTCCTAGGTATCTTTTCTGTGTGTTCTTGAAATGTTTTAAGTTTTGGTTCTGCCTTAAGATAATGGCAGACAATTGAATTTATGAAGAAGCATGGCTGTTATTCAGTAACAAACAGATGCATTAAAAATGCAGTTCTATGCTGCATGCCATCTCTCCAGGTATTTCTGTAAAAACTATTTGAAAGAGTTTCCAAGTGATTAAAAGGATCTGAATTGTACCAGCTGTGATTGATAACAGAATGATATAATGTAGCTCTTAATAAAACCTTTCAAAGATAAGAATGTTGTCAGATGACACCAATGGGTATTCAAGAACCACTAGAAGTCATTCAGAGTAACAATGAACAGACAGCTTTCTGTAATGCTTGTATTGCATTTGGGGACAGCTGAATGAAAGTCCAGCCCCAGAAGAATTCACTGTATTTTATCTTTAGCAGACTATTTCTTCTTCTTCAAACAAAAAAGCTTGCTCTTTGCAATCGAAATACCACTGCTGTGGCAACTCTGATGTTTGTGGATATGAAGTATAAAATGGTCAAATCTAAGTATTGAGCTGAAGGATAATTTAATGTTGCAATACTGAAGTGGAAAACTAAAATAGTGCAGGTGAATATAAAGCAATTTTAAACAATAGAGGTAAATCTTCCTCCATGTAGTTCTAGCCTTTCAAAACTTTACATATCTTTGTCTGTGAATGCTCATTTAACATAAATCTATCTTTCCAACCATATGTACATGCACATAGACGCATGCAAACATGTGTACGTATTATCCTGGGTGTATTTTATGTGCATACAACTCTAAGCATATTAATTAAGGTTGTAAAAATAGTTATCTATAGATAAAATTCCAGTCAGAAGGTGCCACAGACTTTCATGGAGTCTCTTACAGGCCATCATTCCCACCTTTCTACTGTCCTAAGTAATAGGGCCAAGTCTGATCATGGAACCAAGAAGTGGTTGCACCACAGGATACAGAGTCTGGGAGCAAGGAGTCTCAGTTCCAAGCATGAGAAGAGTTTGGATCTGTGCATAGTTAGAGAACTGGGGCAGTTGCTTGCTTTCAGATCCTTATCTGAGGGTCTCATAAGGAAGGTGGGTATTGTTTACTGCTTATGAGGTAGACATCCCTTATTTCACAAGTCTCATGACCTTTTTCTAGCTGCACCCTCCACTTACAATACTCTCACTGCAGTACTCTCTCATCAGATCAAAGAAAGATGAGGCAAACAGACTGTGTCCTACATGTGGTTTCATAAGACATTAACTTACATGGTGTAAAGTCATAGAATCATCTCCTTCCTTTTGATTTTTGGGAGGTTGTTTTTAACCACCTTTTTCCAGAGATCTTTTTTCAGGCTGCTCCCACAGTTTAGCTGCACTGCTGAAAAGCAGTGAACTGTAATGTGGAGATAGAGTCTGGTGGGTGGGCTATGGGTGAAATCCAGAGCTTCTTAAGACAGTCCTGTTGCTAGTATTCATGAAGCTATAACCCCGGCAAGATGAGGCCAGGTTGGACGGGGCTTTGAGCAACCCTGTCTAGTGGAAGGTGTGGAAGGGGGCTTGGAACCAGATGATTTTTAAGGTCCCTTCCAACCCAAAGCATTCTGTGAATCTATGAGTCTAGTTACAACAAGGTAAAGTTAAGTCTAATTCCAAAGTAACTCTTAAGATTCATATGTAAAGAGTATAATGTGTGTTGTATCTGTTATTAGAATCAGGGATCTTGGCATCAGAAAGCCCCTGATTGCTGTCTATTAGCAAAACAAAGGTGGCAAGGTGAACTCACATAGAAAGAACATTCATACTTTACCACCAGCGGCTTGTTTCCGTTACTCAAGTAGCCTATAAGTAAAAGTTGACAGACACAGAAGCTGTAAAATTGTTTCACTTCAATATTCATATTTAGGAAGAGGGCTCCTGTAGAGAGATAATAGGACTAGAGAAAATATAAATGTCTTTATAGTGAAACTTCTGACTTGAGAAGCAAGCTATTTTATATTTTGGAAGGTAACTTCATGCAGAACCAATATTGTAACAGCATATTCTTTGATCTGTAAGACTGGTGAGCTTCACTGAAACATATTTTAATACTCCTAGCTAGGAATTTGCCTTCACTGCACATCCAAGGTCCAGGCTTTTTGACCTAAGGATTATGAACAAGTCCAGGTGGTACAGTGTTACTCTTCCTTTGCATGAAGATGGGAAATTCATGATAATACTGGCATTGGTTCATGGTATTAACTACAGAACTGCTCACATGGGTATAATAAAAAGCTTTTTTTATGTCTTCATCTGTCGTCATCTTGTCTTCAAATTGCTAAAACCTCATCTCTGATGTAGGCCTTTATAACACTGGATATAGATAAACACTCACATGTGGGTAGATCTTTTTAGTAAGATGTCTTTTCTCTGTCCTAATACTTTACCATCTAGCTTAAACTGAGCATGCTAGTGAAATGTACGTGCCAGAAAAAGGTGGTGGGTTTTGATGCGGTGGTGTTCCCTCAATAGGCAAGTTTCTAAGTTTTTGTCAGTAGCTACATTTCTCTTGCTCAGATGGAGATGATGCATTGTGGGATTAATTTCCTTCTTGTCTCGTGACTGATGCTTTTCTAGAGGTGTCTGTGGAGTACCCCAATAAAGAAAGGGCATCTTCTTCATCCTTTCACTGAGCTGTTACAGGGGATACATTCTCAAATGAACAGTGTGCTGCATTTCTTTCAGTGTGAATTGGTTGTGGTTTTGGTATCATCTATATTGCAGAGTTGCACCTGTAAAGATTTTCTTTCTGTCCCTGGTAGAGGTAGTGAAAATCAAACGGCAGATGCGTGCATTAGGTTTTACAATAAAGAAATATTCGAACTTCAGGTTACATTTTTCTTTATGCTGATCACTGAATTTCACTTCAAAATCAAATCTTTATATTTTCTCCTCTTTGCTGTCCTGGGGAGGATTGCCTAAACAGACTGGTTGCTGAGTATCATAATCATAGGACTAATTGCCTCTGTCATCCTTTTCTGGTCTTCCTGGGTGTGCCATTTCAGGATGGTAATCAAGCTGTTTTCTCATTTGTACATGATACTTTTCTGTGATGTATTATACTGAAAGAAGGGATTTATAAAGTGTCAAGGGGAATTGATGGCACAAGGCCAAAGCAAAGGGATCAAGAGCAACAGGAGGTGCAGGAAAATCGAGCAAATGACCAGCCAGCAGATAGGAAAGATGAACTGTAAAAAAAAGAAAAAAATACTGATTTATACATGGGTGTTTCTGCTGAATTTTGCTGCTGGTATGTTGGCTTTTCTGCCTCCAAGGTCACTTGGCTTAGAAGATTCAAGGATGCATTTAGGCAGGGAGTTCTCCCAGTCAAGACTAAGGAATGTAACACATGATCTGGATGTCAGCTCTCAGTTCTACACAGCACTGCTCATTTCAGTGCCCTCATTTGCACATTGGAAAATAAGCTAAGGATACTCAGTTTTCTGCTGCAGTAAGAATTAGTATGGAAGAAAGAGTTGTACTCAGCTCCTAAAATACCCTGTGGTAAAATCATTTTTAGGATTTTCAGGTGATTTAAATTCTGATCCTCAATTTTCAGCTGTGTCAGCTAACATTTCGATTATGACATATGAAATTACAGGCCTCTTAGGCAAATATGGATTCTAAAACCTTAGCTGGTTTTAGTTTTCTGTGGTTACTGAAGTCTGTTACAGAATTACCACTCTGTGGTAAGTCTGAGAAAGTACTCACTTCTTTCTATGGTTTTCAGACTCAGTTAACTGGAAGCTGAATCTGAATCCTGTACTTTGTTGTTTAAAACTATCATCTGAGACTCACTCAAAATGTAGTAAAGTTTTGATGGATTTTAGCAGCATACAAATATTTGTATTTTTTAAATTTGTTTTCTTTACCGGTTAAAATAGAGAGGAAAAAGGATTTTTTTTTCTTCCTTTATTTATCTCACCTGAAGTTCCACCTTACAAGATTTGGGGTTATGGACTGCCTTGGATTTTATCTTGAGTGTTTGGCTTGCCAGATAGACGAAACAGTTGACTTTGTGGATAATGCTACCTTCTCTATGTTACTGTGTTAAATACTGCATCCCTGCCAACACGATTGTGAAGGCAGTAGAGTTGTAGAACTCAACAGCATATAAATAACCCCTTGTTTAACTTCTCTGCTCTCAACTTTATTTTTACGTCCACTGAAGCTGTTTTGACATTGAACCCAGCTCTCCATCTTTAAATCTGAACGTGCAGCTCTTTTCTATTACAGCAATCTTTGCTTGACATCTTCCCTTCATGTTTTTATGCATTGTGATGAGCAGTGAAATTGGGAATCCCAGGTGCAGTTAGACTAGAAATTCAGCACGTGGCTGGAGAGCTGCCAGGAACTGGGATGAATTGCAGATTTGAGAATCAGTATGAACTACCTGACTTTACCTGTAGACTACCAGCTGGATGCCCGTCTTCCTGCATACTTGATTTATGTTTTAGATGGGATTGCATAAAAATATACACTTTAAAAAGATGATTTCTGGCATGAAGATAGAGTTCTGTCTGCTTGATCTTAAAAAGGTAATGTCCCATTTAAACCTTGGAATTATCATAAATCTGATTTAGAGTGTTTTCAGTTAAGAGATTTTATTCAATTGGATCAGACTTTATTCACTTCGTTTATGTTTCTTTTAAATTTTGATGTAATTAAGAAAAGTTAATTTAGTTAAACTTTTCTTCTTTTATTTGCCATCTAAACCAAAAATATTATACTATTCTAGAAAATGAGATTGGGGAGCATTCATATTCTGTATTTACGTAGACACAGCTTTTTAAAACAGAGTTCTGAACAGTTGCATTTCTGAATGTACAATTAAGGTATAGTGTACGATAAGTGCACATGCCTTTGTGCTTAAATTTCCCATTATTGTATGCTAAAACTGAGAAAAACCATAACATACTGAGATCAGAGTATTTTAGCCTTTTTTTTAACACTCATCACCATTGATTAATGTACCATGGTTACTAATAGCACATTTGTGTATTGTGGGTTGTGTCAACTAGGCTGCAATCCCATCAGCTATCATAAATCAAACAGGGCTAGGCACGATCAGAATTTGTGTGAAGGCTATCTTGTTGGTAAAATGGTCTTTTAATTCAGTTGGTGATGTTCTGCTTCCAGCAAATTCAATTCTTCTTTCACAATAGGATGAAATAAAGCCAAAGAAATCCTTCACCACATCATGCCTTTAAAATAGTTGTACATTTTGGGAGATACAAATATGGATACTTGTATTTAATGAAATTTTACTGTAGTGTAATTTGTGTTTGTATATAAAATCTTCAACATCTAAAACCCCACTAATCCAAAATTGCTTCAAAACAATAAGTGAAGTGATTAAGTCAGCATTGAAGTGCTATAAAATCTGTCATCACTCACTGTTACCCAACCTAAATTGTATATATCACATAGAATATAATTTATACTCTTGTTTTTTTCTTTTTTTTCCAATGAATTTGTGCTGTTGGATGCATGGAATTTATGCTGTATATTGTCTGTTGGATATCTATAGTACAGGATATGAAATGAAAATCTTATATTGCACTAAAAATGTCAGAATAAATTACGTCCCATATATATTTTCATATGGTGATGGGTAAGGCTGGAGAATATCTTTGTAACCAGAAATATTTGACTTTATGAAATATGATGACTATGAGGTTGTAGGTTTTATGAGTTTTTACAGCTTGCAAATTTGATTTATAAAACTATTAACAGTGTTGCTAAAGTGATTTTCTGGAATGGGTAACGTTAGAGTGTAGAGTGATATCTAAACACATCAAAAACATTCCGGCTGAGTAACAACTGGAAATATATTCTTGTATCTTATGGTTAAAAATAAGAATTTTTGTTTTTCAAATAGCAGTAGACATTGTTGGAAGAAAGGAAGTTTTAAAATGTATTCAGTGGGTTGTTTTTTTTTTTTTTTAGGGCTGTTAACTGGCATACCCTCAATGGACATAGGAAATAGCTATTTTTTTCAGACAGAACATAATAGAAAAGAAAGAGTTGTAAACTGTATACATTCAAATGAATAATTTGCCAATGGAGATTCCAGTTCAGGGGCTATTTCAAGAAGTCATGTCTTTGAGTTTAAGTACGTGATTATTTTTACTCAAACCTAACATGTTTAAGTACCTCATTGCACTGAACTTGTAAATACATAGCTGGGAGATGCCAACAGGTGATTTCAATCTGCAGTGGTATTAAATGTACAGAATGTTTGGTACCTAACAGATGTCAATATCAATGTGCTTACAGGAGAAATGTTTAAAATTCATGTAATAAAATATAAATGAAGAAGTTGAAGTAGAGGCAACACATTTATTTACTTGCAAGAGACTTCAAATTTGAACAAACTGGTATGCTTACGTTTTTTGGCTTTGATTGTGTTGAAGTTTATAATTCATAAGAATGGAAAAAACCATAGGTGATAAGTAATGGTTTGCAATTGGCTTTAGTAAGCTTTCGTTGTAAAAATATGATCTGTGTTTCTGAGAGATTTTCAAACAGCTTTTTTCTGATACCTGATTGCAGAATGAACCATTTCTCAAATTTCCTTCAGTAGTTTTTAGAAGAAGAATTTTGTAGAATATTTCAGTTAATGGGAGGTGCTCCAGAGTTTACTTTCACCTGTGTTCAATGGAATTTTTGATACGGATTTTCAGCCCTAAGTAATCTTTTCTTCTCAAATTGTTAGCTGACTCCTGGTTTGCATGTCATTGCAAGTAAACTGTAAATTATTTTAAAGGTTCATGTGCAGTTTATAAAAAGATGATCTGCTAATTGATGTGTCATACTGTTAGGGATCCAGGAGTAGTAATATTCTTGTTGGTGCATGGTACAACTGGTTGGGGTCACCTTCTCAGCTAACACCTGACTGAGGAATCTGTGGCTCTTTTGGACACCACTTCAACGCAGCATGGCTCTGTACAATGCTCTCTCCATCAGGAATTTCTCATCCTGGAAATACAAATATTAGTAGCAAGAGTAACAGGACACTAAGCTGTGCCATCACCGTTTGGGTTTCCTTGAAATTACCAAAGGAAGCCAAATCTGAGGTTACTTAAATGTAGATTCAAATTAAATGAAAAGATCAGTTTGCTTTCTAGTCTCAGAAGAACTCTTCAGTTATGTTTTTCAATCCATGGTCTCTTTTTGAGTCTGTGAGTCCAGGAAGGTTTCCCTGTTGGGTCCTCTCAGACATTTTCTTTGGGTGTGATTATACTGTACATTGGCTTCAGGAGAAAACTGGCTTACAAAGCAGTTCTGCCCATTGCTGCTTGTTCCTTCTTCCCTCGCACATGGGCCGTTAAAACTGTTCATTGGGTACTGCTGTAAATCAGCTTGTTGAAATGACACAGGTTAAAATAAGCTGTTAGGAAACATTCCCTGGACGTTTTTTTTTTTAAGATAAATTTAAATGTTTACTTTTTTAAAGATACATGAAGAAAAATACCCTTTCAGCAAATAGTTAACCTTTCCCAATGCGTTGCATATTGATATATTAATATGAGCCAACATCTCTTGAAAAATTGTCCAGAATCACTTATTCAAAATACAAAAGCCATGGACTGAAGTCAGCATTTCTCTAAACCAGATTTATAAACACTCTGTTGTTCTTTGTCAGCCCCTTTTCTAAGAATCGGAGTTTTCCTGTGATTTCTCTTTCTTTCTGCCAACAAATGGATATTTTATTAGCTTTCAAATATTTTTCTCTGCACACTTGCCATTTATGTGGAAAAGAGTAAGTATTTGAAAATTGTTTCCCTTTGCAAGTGAGCCTGAAAGGAGTCACTAGTTTTCAGTGTGTCTGGGACAATGTTAAGGTAGCTGGAGAAGTAAAGGGTCAGATCATTATTGTTGCTAGAAAGTTGTTAATCAGCCGAAAAATGTTCTTCCTTTATGTTTTTTATCTCTTCCTGGGAAATCTTTCCTCAAGCTCATGTTGAAAAGATTAGCGGTGAAAAAGGTTATTGTGAAGGATAGGCTATAGTCCCTTGAAGAGCTAGTATAGTCCTCTGTACACTGACAGGAAAAATATTATATTCCAAGTAAATTATGTAAAAAGAGAATCGCTTGCCATTGACTTCTTACTGTCTGAGAAAGCAAATGGTCTTTTCTGTTGTGTTGTGGAGAATTTACGTTATTTTGTTAAACGATTTCTAGGATAGAATGAAAGCATCTGGAGGAAATAATCGCAGAGAAAAGCCCAAGGGATAATCTTCAGGTACAGCAAGATAATTAGAGCTTTAGCTATACAGGCTGTTTGAAGTGTGATTCCATGCCCAGTGGAGTCAATGGGAAAAACCTGAAATGATTTCCACAGACATTGATTCAAAGCTTTGAGCTGGCAGAAGCAGCAAACCAATTTCTTGCAACTGTGGAAAAAGCTACGCTCTGCATCCATCAAGTAATTTTATAAATTCAGAATTTCTTCACAAGTTCTAATCTATCTTTTAATGCTGGGCTTGGGACCAAAGAATGCTGTCTGACCTTTGCTGCTTTCTTCTGTGGCTAGAAACACCCTTTATTGCAGGGAAACACTACACAAACCTCTAGAAAGAAGCTGTCTATATATAATTGCTGATTATTTCTTTCTGTGTCAGATCAGGGAACAAGATTCTCAAGACAGCAGAGTCTCTGGGCAATAGCTGAATACGTCCTTCTGTGAGAGCAGATTCACCCTCTGGTAGGAACCTCTGGTAGATGGGCTTCTTAAACTGGTCATGTTGTGCATGTGAAGTAGGTCTACTGTGCCTTTGTTCTTTAGGTGGGCTGCTGGGCATTGCAAAATTGAGGTGCCTGGTGGGCTACCGAGAGAGAGACTAATATTTTGCTTCTAAATATTGTTGGAGACAGAATTGTGGAATGCAGGGAGACCATGTGGAACCTGGCAAAAAGCCTCTTCAGACTTCGCGAATCACAGTTCACTGCAAATCTGACTCCAGGTTTAAGTTTGTAGATGGTAGCCATGAATTTGAATTACCTTCTGGACTGGAGAAGTGGCTTAAGGATTTCTGTGTGGGCTATGGAGTACTTATATAGAAATCTGCCTGCAGGACAGACCTTTTCTTTAGTGAGTGCCGCTGTCAAATTGTTGTGTGCCAAACAGGCAACAATTTTCTCTCAGCTTTAAGGGAAGGAAACTTAATTTTGCAATGTTTCTTCTCTATGTTAATTGTGGAAAATGTCAAGTGATGGAAACATTTTTTAATAATATTTCTGTCTTCCTTTCTATGTATGCTTCCACAGCATACACGTGATTTATGTATGCTGATTGATTTATGAATCAGACTCTTGAGAATCAAAGCTGTTACTTTTTGTACTGTATGTTTAACAAAACATGCAGAATGAGCTTTTTGGTGTCAAGTGTCTGAAAGGGCTAAGAGTGTCTTCAGTTAACTCTTCTTGACACACACGTGGTATTGTCATCCTTCAAATAAGTGACCAAGAAACAAGCACAAGCAGACAGAAAATTATATATCCCTGAGTACCACTAGGTTTTTTAATTTCCCAAAATTGACATTTCTTCTATAATGCTGTTGGGCTACAGCCCCAGAAAAATAACTTGTACATTTGCTATAAATAAATAGACTTATCTTAACAATGGTAAAAGTTGGCTTGCTGTGGGACCACCCTGAATAGGAGAAAAAGCAGAGTTTGTTAGGGCCAGATTGAGACAATGCATCGCTCAGCTGAGGGTGCAGCCTGGAAAGGGACCTTCTGTGTCATTGCACTCTGTCCTATTTTTGTGTTTGGAAGCTGTATCAGCAACTCATCAAACTCCAGTTTAAATAGGCCTAGAAATAGGCCTAGAGTCTTCTGCTTCTGATATTCCTACCAGAAAATGCTGTGGATTCATAAATTTTTTACAAAAGTAGATTTTATGAAGTCTGAATTCTAGTTGCAGTAACCGATAGGATTCCTCATGTCTAGTTACTCATAGTTCATTGTGGCCTTGAATGCTGTAATTTTACACTGCTTTTTGGAAGAAAATTAAAACACTAATCTTAAAGCATACCATATAAAACATTATATATAGAATTTTGTTTTTAATTTTACAGTAAATGCATCCAGACTTGGTAAAGGAATGAGTGAGCTGGCTGTGAACACATAGCTTTTTACTACTTCAAGTCATTGTCTCTAAGGAGTGGGCAGGAAAGAAAATGTGCAAATAGGAAAGACTGAACCTAGACCTTATGTGATGGTTCATTGTTTTGAAGTAAAACTTTTTACTTTAGTGCCATACCTTAGGCCTGGAGCAGAAAGAAGCAGCAGAAGTCAGAGAAAAAGGGCTCTTGGTAATCAAGGGAAAGTCTGACAATCTAGGCATAATATGGTAACCTATTTCCTCCTAGGACCGGTAGCTGCTTCAGAAACATGGAAGACAAAAAATCCAGATGTCCTATTTTTGGCACTTAAATTTGATGTTGCAACTCAGGTCCAGAAGTAACAGTAACTGTATCAGTCATGTTGTTTCTATTTTGTGGGATGCTAGAATACTGATGTAAGCATATATCCTCTAGGTACTATATTATTTCTCCTGTTTAGACTCCATCAGTTCCACATCTTTCTCAAATCCTCTCAGTTTCTTCTTCATGTATTGATAGGGGTCATGGCCAGCTTTACTACAAGCAGTTCTTTCCCAGAACTGGGTCTTAAAAAATCCACACTGTAGCTGGGAAGGCAGATTCATTTGTAAAACCTGGTGCTTCCAGTTCTTATTGAGGCCAGAACCTCTCAGGTATTGTGAAAAAGAAGAGGGTTGGATGAATAAAAGCATTCATTTACAGTAGATTATATCTGAGACTTTGTAAGACATGTAAACCCTTTTGCTTCAGCACATAATACTACTACTGATTGACAGGGATGGAAGAGCAGAAGGAGGAAAGAGGCTAGCAAGTGAAAAAAAGAAGCTTGTGCTGTGGGTGCTGCTCATCAAAGCATTTGGTGCTGCTCACAAAAGCATTTGAGTAAAGTAAGGTGCAAGAGTTACATGGTTACTGGACGGGACCAGGGATTACATTTTTTAATTCTGGATGGAAAGTCAGCTTAAGATATTCGTTAGGTTATCTGTCTACTCTTAAAGAAAGGATTAAGATCAGTTCATCCCAAACTTGTTATCCTTTCAGGGACTAGTTACCACCATAGCTGCTTTCACTAGAAAGATGGTGTTGCCTTTTGTGTGAGTCACACACATCCTTTGTGTGTCTCTATAAAATAAGAGAGATTAATGTGTTTTGGTCAGTGTTAGGCTATGAGTATGGAATGGTTCAGGATCCAGTGAAAGAAGTCTTAAGTCTCATAGGAAATAACTTGCTGAGAGTTCACTCCTTGTCAGTCCAGGCAGCTACTGTTTGGGTGTCACCTCACACATTAGCACTTCCAAAGCAGGACATGGCAAGATGGGTGGAGATACTAGATTGCTTCCTGCATGGCTTGAAGTATACAAGGAAAAGGTTTTCAGGCAGAAACTGGGGAAATGAGAGAAGAAACTGAAATGTGAATAATTCCAATGATAGATGTGGATTATAGGAGAAAGAATGCGTCTTATCATTTGGACTCTTTTCTTGGGGAGGGCGAAGACTACCTGAGGAAATATGGCACATGTGAAAATCGCAGTCCTCAGCCAGTACTGGCTTACTAAATAAACCGTGCAGTGTGGGAGAAACTTCTCAAGCTCTTTGAAGTGCAAAGTAGATGTGTGTCTGCTTCTTTCTTCTCTTCATCATTTTATTTTTTTTTTTTATTTTCAACTGTGCAAACTGTTTGGATTTAGAAAACTGGTATGTTTGTTTCACTTTAGCTTAATTTAAATGTGCTTTAAAAATAACTAGCTGACACCAATAATCTCCCTATTGCTTGTAATGGTCCTTGAAAATGAGCTACTGGAGTACCTTATCAATTAAGGACCCAGCAAGACAAAGAAAGATCCACAGTGCTGGAACAGAAGCAGAAGTCTTAGGTTCTTGCAGGCTCTAGGGACTCAGTTGCATCAGTTTACATTTCCTAGGCCTGTTTTGCAGAGAAAACAACTCCCCCCTAAACTATAAATGGAAGTCTTTTTTCTTTGGCTTACAGATCAGCATTGTTGACAAAGTACTCAAGAGTTGCCACCAGATTGTTCTAAGTTGAAAGCTGCTGGCAGTTTTGTTTGTTAGGGGATGAAACTGTTTAAGAAAAAAGAAAGAAGAAAGGAAGGGAGAGAGGAAAAAATGGAGGATTTCGTAGAGATTTGTTTTAAAATGCTATCTCTATGCTTTGCATCTGCTGAGAAATTAGGACTTAAGCTATCCTCAGGTCCCTATGGCTACTTGCTGTCAGTACCTGTTTTGGCAACCTCTGAGCAAACAGAGTGAAACAGCTTTGATTCTGTTTCTTCTCCCCTCCTTCCCATCTGTTGCTTCGCTCTGGATCCTGAGGTGTGCCAGCCTCCTTGTGCTGGAAGTGAGATCAAGCAGAGGCTCCTCAGAAAATGCTGCCAGAGTCCGAGGCCCCTATAACTGGCATTATCCACAATGTCCCAGTTAGCAGCCGAGAATCAATGCAAACAGAGCAGGGAGTGACACTCAGAGCCTTTGGACAAGTGTGAGTGGGTTGCTGAGAGAAGAAGCTGGGTCCTGCAAGTTTCCTGCAATCTCCTTTGTAAGACAGTGAGAGCATTAATGTTCTTTGAGGCTAGTACCATTCAAGAATCAGTCTTGGGCGTAAAGTTGTGCAGCTGGTGCTATGTAATTTTTTCCAGCGTATGCCATGCTAGAACTAATATCTGATAACGGCACTAGAAAAGGGTAGTGTGTGTACACTTCAAAGACAGAAAGAATATTTTACTGGTTTTTAGTATTTAGCCCATTTTCTACCAAAGCTGAGAGCAGAACAGTAGCCAGGTGTAAGCCGATTCAAGGATTCTGCCTTTCTCAGGAGCAGGGCCAGGTATGGGTGACCAGAGAATATGGAGATGTGATGCTTCCTTCACTAGCTGCATGCTCATGATTTTGAAGTGTGATTATGAATTCTTCTTGTAACACATGAATTTAAAGGTTTTGTTTCATTCTGAGTGCTGTTTTTGCAGAAATGAAGGTTCATGTCCTGCTTATAGGAGTTCAGAAAGCTAGTTGGTATGCTAGCTATTAAGAGTTTATAAATCTATATGTTAGATAAACACAGCTCTGCAAATTTAGGTGTAACTTTCAGCAGTGAAGACTGATTTTTTTTTTTTTTTTGCTGTTGTAACATTTCATCCTGAACATTTTTTTATAAACTGGACAAAATCAGTAACATCGTTTTTTATTCTCTTGATTCCAGGAGAAAGGAGGCTAGCAACACAGAAAAGTGTATTTCACAACATTGAAATATTTCAGATATGAATTATTCTGAGAGTTACAAATACTTTTCAATTTTAAATTCTAACTCTCCTTCTCCCTTCTTTCTAGTCTCCCCTATATTTATCCAAAACTGGTCTGACCTCGAGAGTACAAAGTATGTTATTAAGGGGGTTCTTCACAGAGAGTTTATTGAAGGGAAGAGGGAAAAACTGTAAGTGAATTCATACAGAACTATAATTCATCGAATCCTGCAAGGGACATTGCTATATGTGACGCTCATTGAAAATGGTAGGAGATTGGTTTAAAACAGATCAAAGAAAATACTTTTCTACAAAGTCTCTAGTGAAATACAGAAGAGAATTTTTGATTGATTTGCTCCAATGAGAGATCAGAAGGAAGTTGTCACGTTTTTATCAGTTTCTGAAACTAGTACTGTGGTTACTGAAAACTTAATTTTTAATACTTTCAGGGTATGCTAGTGTCTTCTAACAATGTCTTTGCTAGTTCCTGGAGGTTCAGATGGCACTTTTTATGTGTTTGTTTATCTCTGACTGTACCTCTGCTTGGTATACTTGTGAAATAAAAAGGAAATGAATAGCTCTTGTAGTTTCCAAAGCTGTCATGCTAAAATAAATCATAAGCATAAATTGGGAAACTTGTCAAACTGTAATTAGGATTAGTTTTATTGAAGACTGTGTTTCAGTGGTTACTAAGCAAAACATAGAACATAATTAATGACAGCCACTTCAAGTCACCTTGTATTATATGCCTTTTAACTGTTGATTTATTGATGCAAAATTACAATGAGGTGGCAGTGCCTGCCAGTTCAGCATATTTGGGTGAGCCATTCAATCACCTCTAACATATTTCCTATATGGGCTGGCAGCCACAGCTCTGCATCAGGTGGCTTTGCTGCCAAGAGAAGATAGATGTAGCTTGGATCCCTGTAGGAGAATGCTGCTTTGAGTATGTGCTACGTTGGTGTTTTTCCTGAGCACTCTTCTGTTTCATCAGCACTAGCTTTGTTTACATACCTATAGAGAACCTTTACATAGAGAGTCAAGAAAAAGCACATTGCAAAAGTACAGCTCTTCTAGACACACTGTATTGCAAGGAAGAAGAAAGATCAGTGATCCCGCTTCAGCCAAAATAACATAAAAGCTCCTGCAAATTCAGTAGCCCACTGAAAGAAAAGAAGACCTCAACAGATCATTCCTAGGACATGGCAGGTAATCATAGCTGTATGTCAACATCGGTATGTAACCTCCATCCTCAAATTTGATCACAGGTATGTCTGTGGTTTTCTGATATCCTGTGCTGGAGGAAGAGGGAGGGATAGAAAATTATCAGACCTGCAAGAAACCAGTTGAAGAAATGAATCTGGTCACCTATTACAGATGACTACTTAATAGTCCTTCAGTTCAGAAGAAAACACAACATACTTCCCAACTGCTTGTTGTAAAGAAAGCAGGGAAGACAAAGAGGTCTAAATCTTCATTGTACCTGGAAATGTGTTTCCCATATGAGCCTGATAACCTGATCATAGCTCACTGAATAGACTAGCTCAGAAAAAATACTATTGACCTGTGCCAGTGTGATCTAAGGGAAAGTTCCTGGCATGACAACTGCAATTGCTGATGCTGTATAAGAAAGACTGATAAAGCTGTTACATGGGCAAATTCTTTATGTCTGTAATTACATGCACCCGCAAGAGTTTCAAGGATTGATGACAAATTACTTTACTTTCTTGTGGATTCACACAAGGTACAGTTCTCTCTTCAGTTTTCTCTTTAGTCCCTTTGAGCATCCAAACACAGTAAATTGCAGATACACCAAGGGATGTGAAAGGCAGTAATCTGATATAGCCAAAAAGGAAATAAAGGATCAAGTGTGAAGCAACGTTAAAGTACTAGAAGAGGAAAGGAGTTAACAAATAACATGAACATGGAAGAGATGCGCTGTAATTGACAATGACAATTATGGGAAGGCCAGAATGTCTGGAGAAGGTTGGATTTTCTTCAGGCCAAGTGGGGAAGTCATTACAGGGATTCATGTGTCTGGAGATGTGGTCCCTTAACTGTTATTTCAACAGTTCTATTGTGATCAGATTGCATCCTGATATGAGTCAAGACTCATATTTCTATGACTGAAAAAACACTTCAAGGGGTGTCTCTAGGAATGACAGCCTTTGTCATGGTGAGAGGGCCTTCTGTTGCGTAGACTAAGTAGTGAAATTTCATGATAACTTTTATTATCATGAAGGTTCCTTGTCTTTCTTCATTAGTTTCTATTTCTATAATCCATGCATTTCTGTGTATTGTAGATTGCATACAATTAATTCATTGTGGTTGGACATTTGTTTTCAAGTGAAGCTAACCTGCACTTTTACTACACAATTAATATGAAATTATGAGAGAATGTCTGTGAAAAACAGTGAGTATCGAGCACATGAAATACCAAATGGACGAATGTGCTCTTCTAGATCTTAAAGTAATGGTTGGGATTATTAGTTTTTTGTCTGATGCTTCTAAAGTTTTACATTAGTTATTTCAGGTGCTGAAGTTTGAAAGGGCAGGTTATAATATTGTTCTTCAGCCCTCTGTCAAGCATATTACTCTATTCACTGATATTTGTGTTGTCACTGCAATGCTGAATATTCACTTGTAAATGAAATAGCAGCTCCTGTCTAGGATATAGCTGTGGCAAGAGACAAAAGCGTCTTTTGAGAAATACGTGTTTCATTTTTTCTTGCTGGCAGGGTAGCTGGTATTAGTGAAGTCTGTAGTAATTTGTCTCTGTGGATGACTATCTGGTCATCACTGTAAGACCTGCAAGCTGACACCAAGCAGAACTCCCAGGCAGAGCAGACAGCTAGGAAGGCAGGGAGATCATGTATGGTAATGCAAAGTGCAGTACCTTTCCTGTCATCTTTGAAGAAGGATGCATTGTACTTCTTTCAAACAGCTATTGAAGCTTTGAAGAAGAAGAAATTGCGATTGGAATATCCATAAAGAACTAAACATAGCTTTGGATTTTTATTCCAGATAGCCAGAGGAGTTTCAGCACCTTTGAAGGTATTAAAACCAGCCTTGCTCATTTAAGCTCTATTTGAAATGCAGACGGGGGGGAAAAGAAATAAAAATCAGTGTTTGCTAAATGAGAGAGAACTAAATTGTCCCTATGTGTAGAATATCTTCTTGAGGAGTATCAAAATTATAGCATGAAAAAACAAACTGTCCTCTTACAGAAATACTATAATATGTCTTTCATCAAGTAAAGCCATGAGATAAGAAGAGGGTTCCTCTGCTGATATAATTGCCATTGTTTAAGCTAAATCAGTAGATTTTTAATGCTTGCATGAAGAAAGAATCCCCCAGTTCTCTTCTGTTTTTCTTCATCCTCATATATCTCTCATTTGCATTCTCATATGTCAGTGAAGTGCTAGGCTTTGATCTTCCACGTACTTAATAATTTGCTTTAAGCAAGTCCTTAGTCCTTTTGAATCTGATTTACATTTGAACCAACACTGTTGCACATTGTTCCAGCACTGAAAAAGGACCTGGAATCACGTGAGTTTCAGTCAGACTGAATATATAGTTTATCTTTTAGAGGAAGAAGATGATGTCTCCAGTTTAAAGGAGAACTTGATTCATAGACTTCAAAGTGAATCCTGCTTACTTTCAGTGCAGATGATTCGATGAGTTTGGGTGCTGCCTTACTAAGTTCACTACAGGACTGTGATGGTCCTCTACATGGTATTATCAAGATTTTTAAGAACATTTCCATGGTGCACATTGAATTATCTATGTAGTCTGAACTGTATTGATAGGAGCCAAACCAAAAAGACTTTCTACATTCAAAGACTGTTAGATGCTGATCCCAAAGTTGTTTATTAGTGCCTTTCATTACACTGAAGATCTGGGAGGTTATTCTCTTGCTTCTAATAGGCTTTGCAGTACTTTGTGCAAGTTATTCTTACATTTTCCGAGAAGAAAAGCCTGTGTGCTCTTTCATGGTCTTCATCAAGCATTTCTGATGCAGCAAAATCTTTAATTGGGTTCTTTTTCTTTTAAGTAGAATGATCAGAAGTTGTTTTTCTGTAAATAATAATGAAGCAAGATGGTATGGAAAAATTATGATTCTAAAAGACAAAAGTCATCATAAAAAATGAAAACTATATTATTTTAACATAAATTATTCATACGTTATCAAGTTTAGATGAGGCTTGTGAACCTCACTTTGGCTCTTTAATATAGGTTTAATATAACTTTAAATCTGTGATGCAGGGAATGGAATTCTACTCAGAGAAACTATTCTGATTCTGTATAACTGGAAAAGTTTATGTGTTCATTGGGCTAGTAGTACTGGGAGCAGACATTTATCTTCATGACTTTGTAATGCCATGGTATAACATGGGGCATAGAGAAGATTGTATTTGGACAAGTAGTGCTCTTTTAGGAGAAGAATGTACTACATCTATTTTGGCCTCTTTGCCAATAAAAGGGCTGGTAAGGAATGTTCTCAGCTTCTGTTACCTGGTAGGTGCAATTGGTCATATTAAATTTCTGTCTGCTTTACATTCAGTTTACTCAAATTTCTTTTCTATGGATTCTTTTGCTAGTTCATCTTATTTAACTGCTGTTTTTTCCTTCAACATCTTTGAGGCTCTTGTGGTCTTTGAAGTCTCTTTGTCGCTGCATTTTGTGTATATAGTTTGCAAAACTATATACACAAAGTATTTTAACTTTGGTGAAGTCAAAATCAACTTCACCATGTAAAGCTCTTCCTTCAGTAATGCTCCTGTTTATATTCATAGTCTCTTTGGCAACATAGTCCCTCAGCTTTTAGGCCCACCCTTACTGGCTGTCTCAGACAAATTTTTCATTTCTTTGACTTGCTTCTCAGTTTGTCTGTCTGTGTTTCTCATCTATTTCAACTGTGCCTCTCAAGCCTTCTGGCAATACTTTTCAGCTTTTCCCAATGCATTTCTTGGTGCTCAGAGGCAGGATCTTTCAGTTCCATGAGCACTGAATCTTTGCTTCGTCAGAAATAATCCAGTCTTGTTTTTAGCTCAAGCTAGTGCATTTCTGGTGTTCCAAGCTACCTTCTTAGTTCTTTGGTCATCACCCTGAAATCTGGGAAATGCAAGATATCCGGAGAGGAAGTAGGAGTAACCTCTTTGTTTTTCTGCATTTCTTATGGTTGTTGATTACAGAAAATATTATATCATTTGGATGTGACAAGAGTTTTGTGTTTACTACAGAGTAGCATTCTAATGAAACATGCATACTAACAAGAAGATATTTTACAGGAAATATGTTACAAAATTCTATTATTTAAGATGCAATTGAAATCAGATTTTTCAAAGTTTAAATTAGATTTTAAGCATAAAATATTCTCTTTTGAACTCAGATTGTAAGTAGTAGTGGATTTTTGGGGACCTGACTGTTTTGTGTTCTTTTGTGCTGATTTAAATTTGAGGTAATATTCAAACACTTTACTATTCTGCTGAAGTCTTAGTAACAGACTACTAAATTTGGGAAGGCAATTTGCTAAACCCCATAAAAAAAGAATGTTGAAGTGTTGTATCAGTTTTGGGTAGTTACAGCTTCTTGTGCTATTGGAAGAATAAAGTTTTATTTATGTTGATTTATTTTGTTTAGTTTAGTTCCATGACTTGTTCAACACGGAGTTGAAAAATCAGAAAAGCTAACTCTCTTTTCCCAATTTATGTTGAAGAACTAAACTTGAGTGGGTTAGATTTACTACAGAAATTAAAAAGGGCACACTGACTGAAGAAATTTATTTAATTCATAACCTTATAGGTAGCAGCGATCTGCGATGCATCAACAGAATGGCTGTATTACAACTATAAGTGTAGGTAATTCTACGTTATAGATTATTAGATGTTGACGCTATTGCTTTATTCATTATAATAGCCTTGTACCTACGTCTTTCTTATCCTACCTGGCTTGACCTACCTCCAATCTTGTTTCTTTGTCAAGAGCTGGCCAATACTGTCTTCAAGTGCCTGGAGTCAGTTCCCCAAATGGGAATGATGGTTTCGGGGACTGTGCTAGAAGAGAGAGGTCATGAGAGGGAGGACCGTGCTCACGGACTGCAGTGACACCTTGCACTGAAGTCTCTGGCATAGATGGACTTCTAGTGGGTCAGGTGTAAGCCCTCGGGAAATTAGGTTGGAAAAGACAAAAGAGTGAAGAAGGGGGACCTTGGCTCTACCATAGCAATCAGCTGGGAGCACATAGCCTCCAGCATTTATTCATCGAAAAATGCCTTATAAGCAACACCTTGCCTATAGGTTTAAATGTAGAGGTATTGTTTTGTGCATCACATAAAATTGAGGATGGCCTTTCTGCAGAGATATGTTGAGAAATTCCTCTTCTGACCAGAACATGAATTTAGACTGAGTCCTACCTGTAAAAATCTTGCTTGGGAAGTAGAACCGCTTACAGTTAAAATTCCCACTGTCTGGTTTTAATTCTTCAGCTAAAGCATAATGATTACATAACAGGGACATTCAGATGACATAAATTCACCAAAATTTTTAACCATGCTCAAAAGCCAAACTTACGAAGTGTGTAAATAACCTCTGATCTGGTCAAATTTATGAGTTTACCATAAAATTACTGGTATTCTGCCTGTGTGGAGAAGGTTAATTCATTGTGGTGTCTCAGGAGTGATTGCTTAGGTTTTTTTGATTGCCTAATTACTTTCCTTATTTCTTCATTCTTTTAGGGAGCTGTAGAAAGTGTGCATCTTTATCCTCAGTAAATACTTGTCTGGGGTGACAGCAATATGCTGCCTTGGCTATCCTATTCTAAAAGCATTGATTACTTCCTGAAAGGTTTCAGTGGCAGTCACAGGCCATGTTTTCTCTGATAACAACCTTTTTGTTATTGGCATAGAGTGTATCTAGCTCTGGGTTTTGTTCCCTGCCTATCTGTCAGTTCATCCACTTGTCTGATTTGCTGAAACTACAGAGGTTTGAACTAAGATTCATACATTTGTAACACACATAAAAAATTCTCGGTTGTGTCTTCTGGATCTCGTTGAAGCAGGTTATCTGTATTATATTATGGAATTCCCTTCTCTGCTTTAATATTGGCTTCCAAATTTTTGTTTAGTGTCCATGACAATACTGTCTGGTTTTAACCATATAGACCCTAACAATATGCACCCATGAATGCTGAGGGAGCTGGCTGATGTCATTGTGAGGCCACTTTTGATTATCTTTGAAAGGCTATGGTGATTGCAAGAGGTACCCGAGGACTGGAGGAAAGCAAATGTCACCCCCATTTTCAAGAGGTCAAGAAGGAGGGCCCAGGAAACTACATTTCCACACATGTGAAGAACAAGAAGGTGACTGGGAGCAGTCAGCATGATTCAGCAAGGGGAAGTCATGCTTGACCAACCCGATAATCTTCTATGATAAAATAACTGGCTTGGTATATGAGGGGAGAGCAGTGGATATTTTCTACCTGGACTTCAGTGACGTCTTTGACACTGTCTCCCATAAGATCCTCATAGAGAAGCTGATGAAGTATAACCTAGATGAGCAGATAGTAAGGTGGATTGAAAACTGGCTGAATAGCTGAGCTCAGATGGCGATGATTAGTGGTATGAAGTCTTCTTGGAGGCCAGTCACTTGCAGTGTACTTCAAGGGTCAGTGCTAGGTCCAGTCCTGTTCAACATCTTCATTAATGATCTGGATGGTGGGTCAGGGTGTACCCTCAGTAAATTTGCAAGTGATGCAAAACTGGGAAGAATGGGTGATACACTGGGGTGTTGTGCTGCCATCCAGAGGGACCTCAGCAAGCTGGAGGAATGGGCTACAAGAACCTCATGAAGTCTAACAAAGGGAGGTGCCAAGTCCTGCATCTAGGGAGAAACAACCCCGTGCAGCAGTATATGCTGGGGGCTGACCAACTGGAAAGCAACTTTTCAGAAAGCAGATTGTAGACATGAAGCTGACAATGAGCCAGCACTGTGCCGTCACAGCAAAGAAGGTAAATGGTGTCCTGGACTGCTAGGAGGTCAAGGGAAGTGATCCTTCTCCTCTACTCAGCACTAGTGAGGGCACATGTGGAGTGGTGTGTCCAGTTCCGGGCTCTACAGTACAAGAGAGACATGGGCATTCTGGAGAAACTCCAGTGAAGGGCCGCGAGGATGATTAAGTGACTGGAGCATGTCTGCTATATGAAGGGGGGAGGAGAGCTGGGACCATTTAGCCTGGGCAACAGAAAACTCAGAGGGGATCTCATCAATATGTATAAATACCTGAAGGAAATGTTCAAGAAAGATGGCACCAGGCTCTTTTCAGTGGTGCCCAGTAACAGACCAGAGGCAATGGGCACAAACTGAAGCACAGGAGGTTCTTCCTGAACATTAGGAAACACAGTTTTTTCAGTGGGGGTAATCAAGGAGTGGCACAGGTTGCAGAGAGATTCTGGAGTCTCCATCCTCGGAGACATTCAAAAGTCAGCTGGACTCAGTCCTGGGCAACTAGCTGTGGGTGACCCTGCTTGAGCGGGGCTGTAGGACAAGATGATCTCCAGAGATCCCTTCCTACCTCAGCCATTCTGTGATTCTCTTATAGCACTGCACTAATACCACATTAAATGTATTAAATAATTTATTCTTATATTTCCTGTAGTACTGTTTCTGAATTAGCTCTGGAATTACAGTGAGATCTCTTTATCCAACTCTTTCAGTTGTTGCCTTTTCATGGACTTTTCTGATGTCTGTAAATGGGATTTCTCCATAGTGCTTATTGTAGTTGCTGATGAAAAATCCCTACATATGGCACAAATTTAGTCACCTAATCTGTTATTCCCAGAATCTCAGTATCTTTTCTATTGGTTAGACGTGGTGATAATGCTGCCCTCATGGTTTGCCTGTGTATCTTTGCACATTAACAGTTCATACTTCCAGTACAGCACTTGTGTTGTATGCCCTTCTTTTTGGTGTATTTATTTTAACTTGGCATTTTTTTAATCATTCCAAAGTTGTCCAAAGCTTCTTGCCACTCTCTCTTCCTGTTTTTACCCATTTGAAGTGTTATCGTGTAAAACTTGATATACTCTGTCTGTGCCATCGCAAGATGAATGCGTAACCTTTTCAAATGGCATCTGCCAGAATTTTGCATATTCATTTAACATAGAAATATTTGATATCAGTGGTCCCTCAAAATATCTACCCTCTTAGGCAATAAAAAAAAGTTCCAATTTTACATTGGTTCTTCTTTGTGCAAAAGCAAGGGAAGATGTACTTTCTTTCTGTTGACTGACTTCTTATATCCTGCAGTTGTCTTACTCTGCTCTCTGACTTTGAGAGCAGTGTGGCTGCAATGGGGATCAGTCACTGCAAACCCACTGCTGTCCCAAAGTGGTTCATTACTAGTGTGTTAATATTACTGGTCTCAGTTAGCAGTTAGTAATGCACTGCATACATTTTATTCTATTTAGATCTTTGTATAATGCAGGTAAAGATTGATACAGAATGTAAACTCCAGTGGAGGTCACATCACACACTGAAAAATTCAAATGAATTACCAAAAGGAGGAGGAAATGTTTTTATCCTCTCATTGAATTCATTGAAGTAAGAAGCTGCTTACCAGCCAGTTTAGTATGGAAGCTAATTTTTAATCTAACAGGCAGATATTTCTGTATCTAAGGAAGTGAACAAACACTAGTAGAGAAAAATGGACAGACTGAGTCTCAAAAATGGGGGAACAGAATGAGTCAGGATGAAAGACTAGGTCTTTTTAGATCCCAGGAACATTTCAAAGGTGAGATTGGTAAAAGCTGTTTTGGTTTAATAAAGGGCTGTGCAGAGATGTGAAGATCTACGAGGGAGGGGAGGAGTGTACCTGAAAGTGCTCTGTGAGAAGTTCATCTCTTACAGATGAATTCTCAGACCAGAACTTCTGAGTTAGTTTTCAGTGATAAAGAAAATATGAAACAGAAAGTTTTTGGAGCCATGATTGCCTGCTTGTCAGTGCCAGCTCAATAGGGATGAAAGTATGAATCAGTGTAAATATATTAAGCGTAGATTTTGCCTATTTGGTGGTAACTTTTGTAAGCATTTGTTACAGCATTATCTGTTTTGAAAGTTACTGATAAAATTTGTTACTGATTTTAAACCTTAATGTGGCTTAAATGCGATTTAAGGAAACTAACAAGGCATTTTTTATACAAAAGCATAGCAATACCATACGCTAGGGCATTTGTGTATCATAAAGGTACACAGGAAATACTAATAGGAGTTGGTGTGGCTGTCATCATTCTCTTTGTCAATATAGTCATGTCATTGGTGGAGGGAGGAGATTTAACCCATTACCTTTCCTGTATTTCTTCCTTCACACTGAAGAGGACTTGTCCAGGCCGTGACTGTATGTGCAGCTCTGCATGTTCTCTGAGTTCTGCATGATTTTCTGTCCTAGGTTTCTTTACTGATGGGATATTGAATTTTCAGTCTTACTCACTGTGTCAGAGATCTGACTGATCTCTATAAACTTTGTTCTGAACTGGATGACTCTTGTTGTTTGTCAGGCTCTGCTTTTAACTTCTTCCTGAAAGTCCCAGTAGTCTGTTATTGAAGTACTTGTCCCAGGTCTGTCAAAACCTTTTCTGTTCTCAGCTCTTGTTTGCCAAACTTCAGTAGTACCGCTCAGTTTGTATCAGTTACCAACCTCTTTTTAGTATGGTGCTTATATGTTGTGACTTCAGATTAAAAAAAAATAAAATCTTTCTAGAGTTTTTACTTTTATGTGGTTTGCAATATTCTTCCGTTTTTGTAACACATTTTCATGTTTGGGTTCTACTCTCTGAGTTAATTGAAACTATTAAACACTTCACGTACATCTGAAACTATAATTGTCAGAAATAAGGCTACTTTCTAATTATTGTCTTTCTCTTCACTGGTACATATTGCTTCCAGGTGTAGAATGAAGCACCATTTTGGTCTCTTCATGTTGTTTTCCATGCTCAGAGACATTTTTCAGCTCTGATGGAGATTTCAGCTACCCTACTTTTCCATCCTGTTTATTTTTTTAATTCCTTTTATTTTTTCCTGCTGATAACCATGTTGGGTTCAGGAATAACTCGGGACCAATGTGTTTAAAAACCACCCTGTTTATTCAGAGACATATTACTGCCTGCCTCTGCATGCCAGGATGTGGGCTGAGTGGAGCATATTGCTAAGCCTTCCTGCACCAGGAAAGTGAAGCTTCTTAACAGCTCAGGTCCTGGTGCTTCATTTTACTGTGGGAAATCTGGAGTGCCCGTGTAGGAAAGGATGATTTTTCTTCTGTCACAATATTGGACCCTTGCTTTTTAACTATGATTTTTCACCTGTGATGGGTCACTGCAGAGCACATTGCTGGCAGCCTGTGCCCATGCTGACACAAAACAGAATGAAGGTGTAAATTCACTTAGTTAAGTCTCTCCAGGATATCTAAATGCACCCAGAAGTTCAGCT
>JANHGB010034464.1:0-31723 GCA_026283785.1 Coracopsis vasa
CCTTAAAGATCATCTAGTTCCAGCCCCCCTGCCATGGGCAGGGACACTTTCCACTAGACCAGGTTGCTCAAAACCCCATCCAACCTGGCCTTGAACACTGCCAGGTATGGGACATCCACAACTTCTCTAGACAGCCTGTTCCAGTGTCTCACTACCCTCATAGTAAAGAATTTTTTCTTAATGTCTAATCTAAATCTCCCTTCTGTCAGCTTAAAGGTATTTCCCCTTGTCCTATCACTGCATAGGACAGTAAAAGGTCCCTCTCCAGGTTTCTTGTAGGCCCTTGTAGGTAATGGAAGCTGCTCTAAAGTCTTCTCTGAGCCTTCTCCCGACTGAACAACCCCAACTCTTTCAGTCTGTCTTCATAGGAGAGGTGCTCCATCCCTCTGATCATCTTCGCGCCCCTCCTATATACTTAAGGGCATATAATGCACTTCCATTACAACACTGTCAGCTTGTCTGTGTGACAGATTTTCAATTTTGGGGTCACAGCTCAAGCATGGAAACCCAAAAAACAAACTTTGAAGGAACAAAAACATCCTTTTCCTGAAGAAGGAACTAAATGACCCTTAGAAACTTTAATTTTTTCCCGTGATGGCTGTTTCCAAAGCAGAAATGATGTTAACAGTCAGTGTGGAAGATACAGGATGGAATCCCCCAGCACAAATCAGGAGCTAGAGGAGAATACCATGGTGGCTGGTCTCTCTTCCTCTGCACCTTCCTGACCTGGGTCAGTTTCACTTACTTCAGACACATGATCGGGGCAAAGAGTTATCCTTTGGAGCCAAGAGAGTGAAATAGGAAGCTCCCCAAGGTGAATCAAAACTTTACAGCTCCTAAGTCTCTTGCTCTCTCCTGTGAGGATATGTTGTTTATCAAGGCATTAAAGGATGCAATAACCTCTACAAGTTCTGCTGGCTGTGGTGTGTACACTCCCCAACATATCATATGAATGCCCCCCTTTTATACTAAGAGGCATGCACCTCTAAAAGCTTCTGATTTGCATTTCCTTTCTGACACACTGTAAATCAAGAACTTTTTAGGGAGTGCTGCCTCAGAAGGCATATTTATGCAGCTGATTTTGCCTGTTTAATTGTAGTATTTTGCCCACATCCCTCTTGAATGACATCTTCTTTATTACAGGCTGTCTCCACTTTTTACAAGATGACAAAAGCCAGACTGCAGTCAATGATGAGACAGCATTGTATATTTTGCTCTTATGATCGTTTATTCCATAATGTGGAGGTGGAGCAGGTGATGCGTCTATTTTAAGGAAAAGGGAGTTCAGTGCTGGCTCCCTCCCAGCTCCATTACAGATTCCTCATAAGGAAACAGAGCTCACAGGAACAGAAGAAACACTGGAGAATTAATCACACTGCTACTTCCTGATGAGAATACAAAACTCAGCTATTAGCTGACTTCAGGTAGAAAGCCCTGCGATTTGCTGCAGAAAGGGGAGGGGGGAAGCTGTGAATAGAATAGCTTAGGGATAGAAGAGAGCCTCGAGTTAAAGAAATAAAATTATACAGTTTGAAAGCCTCAGCAGGGGCAAGGCAAAAACCCCTGCAGCAAAGGCTGAGCCAGTAACTGGTATCTCAGGCAACATTTTAATAAGCTCGAATCTCAGGAAAGAGAATTCTGCAAGAAATAGTTTGAGGTTCATTTCAGTTCTGGGAGAACCTGAAGGAAAATTTAACGGAGGATCTCCATGGGAACCTTCTTTCCAAAACCATATGCTTTCCACAGAGAAGTATGACCCTCCATACACTCCTGCCACAGGGACATCTCTCAGGGAACCTCTTTCTTCGTGAGAAGGAAGGTGTTAGCTCAGATCAGATAGGAAGAAGATGCATCTGGCATGGTGAGTAATAAGGCAGAAGAATGACAGAGTTGAGTCATTTAGTGAGGAAAGGCTACCAGTGTCTTTTCATGAGAAGATTTTGAACCACAGTTTCACAACCTGTGGCTGTACACAGGCTGAAGTGGTTGCACACATAACAGATCAGGGAGACCATCTGGGTCATCACAGAGGATCAGAGACCAGTAAAGAAGTCTTGGCCACTAAAGGCTTGCTGGGTGGGAGATGAACATGAGGAGGGAGAAAACTGTGAGCGGAAGACTGAGAGGAGTTGGCAGGTCTCGCTGGTGGAGAACAGGGGGCAGTGTCCTTATGGGACTTTCAGAGCTGCTGCACAGCCAACTATGGAGTTAGAGGCAATGTCCCAGCCACTGAAAGAAGCTGAACTCAGCCAGATTGCCAAGCTCCAAGTGATTCCTGAATACATACCTGAATGTCCATTTTCTGCAGGGCTCTTCCAACAGCTGAAAAAAGATCTGCAGTGTGTAATCCCACAGGGTGTTGCAGATCACATGAACCCATCGTAGCCTACCTTGCCAAAACCCACAGGCCAGATTCCTACCTGTTCCACATCAGGCTATTGTGTTGAAAATCTTCCTAAATTCCAACCTCCCTAACTACCTCCTGGTCCTTATAACTGCATGTCTTCAGGTTTGTAAATTATCAAGTGTACCTAAACAGAAAATTCAAAACAGACTTTCCACATAAGATTGAAAGAATATTTTGAGGGCTGTTTTATCCTCCAGAAGAAGCTATTATCAGCCGTCTTTATCACCTCACATTACCTCCTCCTCAATTCTGTTTGTTACTCCTTCGAGGGCAGCTCTAGCCCACATTATTCTTTTATGAAAGCAAATTCACCTCTTACATGAGGATATAAGTATGTAGTTGTGTCCCAATAGAAGGCACTGACAGATGGAAAGCAAGATATTCTAGGAAATCGGAATGATGAATATTTCATGACTTAAATTAGATATAAAGGCTACATGTATGTATCTCACTTGGAAACAACAGCGCAGCCACAAAAGGACTGACCCCTTCTTTGCTCTCATTCTGACACCATGAAAAAAAATCAGAATCATATGGATACAGTGAGAACACAAGGACATGACCTGCAGTCCTGCAGTTCCAAACAGCCATGACTCAATTTCCTGCACTTGAAGGAGAGTCAGAACAAAAGCATTTTGGAGTCATTCTCCCAAAGTTAGAGAGAAAAGATTATCAGTTTATTGTAAATCTCTGAGGTGAATGAGATGCATACAGCTCCAGGTCTGACGTGATTAGGTGAATTCTCAGGAACTTGAGCCCGCCAATCACCAGTGAAGAGGCAGCAAATACTTTGAGTGCATGCTGCCGGGAGGCTCTGAACACACGCTCATGTGTGCATTCACCTTATCCACTTACACCATAAAAACCATTATGCTGGGATAGTATCACTCAATAGCACACAAAGGAGAAAGAGAACTTGTGACCTGATATCAGATTTAAAGAAAAGTCTAGCAAATCTGATGCAAAAAATATTTGGGAAACTTGCCACAGAACAAAGTCAGCCTAACTTGTCTTTTCTTTCCCCTCCAGCCCCCCAAGCAAATATTTCTCTCAACTTTCCCCTCACCTCTTTTTTTTTTTTTTTGCTTTGCATTTCTAATTTAAAACAGGAAACAATTTCTTGACAAAGGATTTCTTGGTGTGTTATGAAAAATGTTATTACAAATTCTAATCAGGGAAATGCTCCTTTGAGCAACAAGCTTATTGGAAAAATGTCAGTGAGAAAGAAAATGTTTGCCCCATGCATACATGCCTCTTTCTTACCTAGAAAAGAAAAATGTCAGAGCTGGAAACTTCTTGCAATCCAGAAAATCATCTGATGTTCTGCATGGAAAACTAGCCTGAGGCTACCAACTTCAGTTTCTATGCTAGGCTGAATGGGGTGATTTTGGAGAGGTCACGGGTAATGAGCACTATCCTGTGACAAAAGAAAAAAAAAAAAAAACAGCTAGAGAAAACCAGGCAATTTGCAGATTTGGGGGAAAAATTTTATTCATCATTCAACTGGGTCACTTGCTGTGATCTACTAGATACCACAAATGACTGTAGGTCATTCATGGGCTGCCTCAAAATCTCTGAAAGTCAGAGACTGCTCTTCTGTAAATTTCAGCTGCCTTTCAGGCCCATAGATGCTGTGCACTGGGATGCACTAAGGCCCCTATCCAGCCAAGTAAGCACATATTTAACATGCACCATGACAGTAATCCCGCTGAACTCTCAGGACTACCCCCACTGCTTAAACGCTTGCTTATGTGCTTTGCTTGGCTCATTGACCAGAATTTCAATAGCGTTGCTCCAGAAATTAATTCGGCTCAACCTCTTATGAAATACTGCAGATATCTGAAGATGACTGATACAGAACTTAGCACCAGTTTCACTGCAACAGTAGACTTAGAACAGCAAGCAGCAATTATTTATCTTAAAAATTTTCTGGTAAAGAAAGCCAGGAAAAAGCTAGTCTCTACCCAAAGCATTAAAGTTAATCATTATGATCATGTCTGACATAATGTGAATTTCAAAGCAGGACTTAAAAGCAGAAAGTGCATATCTATTGCTTGCTAACTGCCATGTGTAAATTTTTACCTACAAATGTTTCATTTATTGTAGGGGACAAGTTGCAGTGGAATAGCCTTATAGTCTTTTTCTTTTTTGTTTTGGTGTTGGTTGTTTTTTTTTCTTTTCTTTTTAATAATTCCCATAGAAATACTTCTTTAGGATGACCATTATTTTTTCATGAATAGGATTGTAAATATGTAATGGAACATAAATATTTTGTATTTAGACTAATAAAAAATTTAGGTCCATAAAAGATTTATCTCCACTAAAAATAATTTGGCCTCAAATAGGAGCCAGTGGCAGTAACATATGAGGCAAATGTTCCTCCTCTAAGAAAAACAGAGAAGATAAACAAATACTCCCAAAAGTGTTTGACAGGTATTTACACAAATGTAAAAATGAATATGTGTTAGATGCACCTACACCTGAGACAACAGGGAATAGTCTCTAAAACATTTTAAGGACCTAGCTTAGGTGCACTTAAATTCAGACAATCTGACAGTGTCCTATAAAAGTATTCATTAGGGAGAATATGACCTCCCATGTAAAAATATATGGAAATATAGCTACAAAAACTGCATTTATAATTGCATGTAGCCAATAGATTTTACAATTGTCTGGTCCTGTCCTCATTTTGCACTAGGTAAAGCCTACATTTCTTAGATGATCTTTACAAGTTCCTTCCACTCCAAATTATTCTATGGCTTCTACAGGCCAAACAGTTTTTAAAAAATCTAAAATAATTCCTCGTCTGAAGTTCATCCGCCTATTCCAGAGACTTCATCCCAAGGCAATCTTTTCTGGTTCTTGTCTGTTTTCACTGCTGTTGAACTCCTGCAATCTCATGTAACTACATATCAGCAACCACAATTAACTAACAGAGTTCAGTTTTTCAGCTCAAGTACTTGAAACAAATTCTGTGTGATACCTCTTACAACATAAAAATAAATTCTCAGGAGATTATCAGGGAAACTAATGTCATAAATAAATGTTTGGAAATTACGACCAGCCTACAGACTTTCCATGAACAAAGAGACAGACTAGTTTTGACAGGTCCATCTTTCATTGTGAATTATTCACTCCTCTCTTAACATTTCTATTTTAATTGCTTTTAATTTCATTGCTGTTGGGCAGAGGTGTGAAACCACAATAGTAAAATAAAAGCAGCCTCAGGAATTTCTCTCTATGGGTCAAAGTCAAGGAAAATGCCTTAAGGAGTACTGAGCAGCATGTCTTAAGCATCAGTGTATTTTATCATTACTAAAATGAAGCAGGGTGCTTCACCTACACACACATGGCCAATTTGTATGAAGTGGCAGCAGTTACATGGCAGAAAGCCTAGACAGGCAGGTCAGGGGCTGGAAAAGGTATCAGGGCTCCAGTCACTGCTGAAACACAGCACATTCCTGCAGTCCTTACTGGGCAGTCCTCACTGGGCAGTCCTCAGCTAACCATTAACAGTTGATGCACATTACAGAGCTGCTTCATATCCGTTAGGAGTGATGAACTCCAGAGGAGATCTGTAGCTATAGCACTTCTGGAAGCAGGTGGGATTTTAGTTAACTTTTGTTAACTTCAAGACTTCTTCTGAAGACTAATTGGCTACTCTACAAGTCAAGTGTATTCTGCCCCAAACATCCTGGCAGACCCAGGGTAAACTGCTGGGGTCAAAAGCACATGGGCTGAAAAGTGCTTGATGGGTTTCCAGTACCCATTGGTAAGATAAGGGCAATAAGCTAAGTAGCTATTACCCCCTCTCTCTCCAGCAGACCATGAGAACCAGAACAATGTTAGTCTCTACAGCTCTGTAACACTCCTGCTCCCAAGAGACTTTGAGAAGGGGTGAAGCTCCCTGTCTGAGAAGAGACTAGTTGAAATGGCAAGTACTGTTTACAAGAAGATACTGTGCACATACTCTGTGCTTCAGGTTTTGCTCACCATTGTTTTGATCTATTGGAAGGAAAGGCATAGTATTTTGTAAAAGTAAAACATTCTTTTATCTTTAATATAACCAATAGGGATATTTTAAAGACAAAATTTGTTAATTCCTAGTACCTTTTTGTGATAAATAAAAATTGAGGGACCATTAGAGTGAAACTTCTGGAAACTCCATGTTAGACATTAATCCATTAATCAAATCCTTACATGAACTAGTTCCTATGCTTCCACACTATTTTTTTTTTTTTTTGGATGCTGCTCATACTGCAAGACGGTGTAATGTGACAGGTTTCTGATAAGCATGCTAAAAAACTTCCTACAGACTTTTTCTTCATTACATATATATAAATGGAAGTGTTACTGTCTTCTGTAAGATCTTAAGAATAGCTGCCTTTTTATTATTAAGGCTCATATATCTCTGAAAGTAAAGTGTATGGTTTTCCATTGAAGACTCCACACACACACGGTACCCCCATCCAAAATACCATAAAGTACAATCCCAAGCAATGGAAGTGGCTGTAACACTGTAATTAGTAAAAATAATTTGAAGAAATTACAGATTTTTTTAAAGCTACTTCGTTGTAAAAGTGTTGCTGAAAACAGGGCTTAATTGCTGCATCTTAATGAGACATCTAAAACGGTGCAGATAAAATAATTATTTCTTGTTGATATCCTACATATTTGAAGCCTAAAGCAGAACACTAATATTCCAGTCACGTAAGCTACATCAGTTCTGAATTATACTCCCTTAATATTCAGAGTTTACTTGGATATATCTACTTACATATATCCAAGAATTTTCTGATATCTACAGATCATCAATACCATATGCAAACTTATCAGACTGAGCACAACATCTGTCTAGCATACGCTTCTGGGTCTGTAAAGAAACAACTTGGAAGCACAGGCTGCAAAACTATTTTAACTATTCTTTTGCATCCTAAGTCAAGGTTGTGCCAGAAAGTTTAAAAGATGCTGCCTGATTTTTTTGGTTTTGTGAGAGGCTTGTGGCTCTCCATGAATGTAAGGTTCTCATTATGATGTCATTAGCGAGTAGCTGTTCTTAGTGATAATTCCTACATCCTAGGTGCTCTGGCCTAGAACTTTACAACAGAATTAAGAGATTTCTTTTAATGCGTGGTAGGCTTGAGAGTGCATAGCCAGGAAAGCAATGAACTTCACTGTCATCCCTTTAAAAAATGCTGAGCAAAACACATGAAATATGGATATCTCTCTGAAAGCAGCAAGTACAGAGGAGAGCATCTGATTGCTTGGTGAGTATTTAAGCACTAGCTGCACTTTGCTAGAATTGCACATGCCCAACTTTACACTCAAGCTGCTAATGGAATTTTAAACTTCTGTCGATGGAATGAGGACTGGCAACTCCAAAATCTTCTATTTATTTCCTTCATGTCAGTACCACCCTGAAGATGCAAAGGACTAGGAAGGAAAAAAACTGGGAATGGGCAAAAGGTATATTCAGCATTTCTAAATTTTTTTCCTTAAGTCAAATTAACTAAAAGTCCAGTTGGAACCTGGAAGAGTGAGAAGAGGAAGCAGATCCGTCTCCTACTGAATTTAGAATAAATGAGGCTTCAAGCCAGTGAGTCATTAGCCACTGGCAATTCCAACAGGTATTTATGAGGAGTTAGTACCACAAAGGCTTAGGCCACTACTGAAGAAAGCATACCAACTTGGTTTTAATAGAATAGGTGTTCTAATTAACAACTTTAAATAATCTGTGTCAATAACCAGACTGATAGATATTCAAGTTTCTGTCAAAAAACAATTTTTTGTTGTAAATGAGCAGATGCAAAATACATGCAAAATTCTCTATAGATACTGGAAGGAACTGGAAAAGGAAGTTCAGAAACAGCCCCCTTGGAAATTAGCACAACTTTTCAACTTTTTTCTTTTTTTTTTTTTTGAACCTTGTTCAAGCTCAAGCAGTATTTTTTCAGGCTGGAAGTAAGAAACAGAAAATATAAATCAAGGGTTTTTTTCTAGAAGAATATTATGGTATTTCACACTAACAATCAAATTGTTAAAGTCCATGTTAAGGTGTGATTCCAGTTGTGGTGGCTCCTTAAAGGGAGAAGAAGGTTGCAGCCCACATCTGTATGGGGTAAACCAAACTCTAGTCTAGCATTCATTTGGTGCTCACTGATGGAAAGCAGTTATTCCAGAGATACTATGAGTCTGAAACAGTTATCTGTGCTTTGTTAGGAGGCATGTTTTACTGTTGAAACACAAAGCTTTCTAGCTTTCTGCTACCTAATATGGTTCAAGGCTATATTGCTACTGAAAGCAGATACTGTGTTCTTCACATAGTCCTAGCAGTGTATTTCTGTACAGCATTACAATACTACTTCTGTGTTTCTAATAGTCTTTTTATGAGATGCAGTTGTTCTACAACTTGGACAAGTAACTACAGTCAGACTTGGTCCACCCACAGTTTCATCTAGATATAAACACATCAAGCCAATACAAAAAATGTCTATTTTGATATATATATATTTTTAAATGTTAAATTGCTTCATCAGACATGGAATATCTAAAGACGTTAACAGAAATACCTATTAATATCTTTCCAGTGTTTTCCAAACACAAAAGATAAAGGGAAAAAAAGAACAAAAAAAAGGCTACCTTGGCCAAGAAGAAATCCCAGCCCAGCCTCAAAAAATGCCATGAAGCACCCTTAAATTTCGTTAGGCGGATCAGAGGATCATGTGTGCAATGTCTACTACCTCAACTACACACTCATTCTTTTCATAAATATCTTTTATACCTCTGTAGTAGGTCCTGTGGTTCAAAACTGCCCCTGCAACCAAGCAGAGCAGATCCCAAGGAAACTGAGCTTATTTAGTTATGAGCATCAAGTAACCTAGTCAGGTGGTATCATCTGACTGTTCCTGACCTCCCATAGCAAATGCAATCACAAGTCTCTTCTGCCAAGAACAGAAGTTGCAGAAAGTTATTATTCCCCATTTGCAAAAGAACTTCTAACCTTTAGTATTTCCATCACGCTCATTATTAGTATTCCAATGCAGATTTTATTTTACTTTTGGGATTGTACCACCCCATTCCTGATTACTTTGTTTTGCCTAACGTATTAGCTACTTTGCTATGCATTTAAGCATTAAGGAAAATATTAGCTGTTTTCCTCTGTGATAAGAAAGGACAGAATAACCTTCAATAAAACACTGTCAACTCTGGAGCACTACCTAGGCTTTCTTCATATCACTGAAAACTGAATATACAATATTGGAGAGCTTTTCTCCATGTGGTCTTTGCATACACACTACAGTAGGCTCTTAGTTTATGTAAACTAATTATAACTGTTGAAAAACTTTTCAGTTATAACTGAAATTTACCTCAGTATCTGTAATTGCCATGCTTACTGTACTGTTAAATTCAACCAACAGAGCAGACTGTTAAAATAAAGTTTACAGAGGCTGATAGCAATAAAGATATTTTACAAGGGATGTACAATTTCAAAAATGAGACTTGTCTCCCAGCTGGTGACCATCTGGCGCCCATGATTGTATGTTTGAGTATTAGTCTAAGTCATTATTGTGTCAGTCTTGCACACACACAGACCACCCAGCACCTTACCAGCCCTACTGCTCAATGCCATAACAGCACCTTTGTTTCTCCCTCAGGAGTGTCATTTGTGCATTGCAGACTACCTAAGGGCTGTTTCCTGCCCATGTGTTCTTTGGCCTTCTACAAAAACACAGTCTCTCCAGGGGGAAAAATGAGGTATAATATTGCTGTAACAAAACTTAAGGAAATATAGCCAGAGTTATAATTAATTACACCAATATACATTTCCAGTCCCTTTTGGAATCTAATTATATTCTTGCCCTTGACTCTCTGTAGCTGTGACTTCCACAAGCTAATTACAGGTTGGCTGAAAAAGTATTTCATTTTATTTCAGTTGTGGCTTTGCACGTTTTTATCATGTCCATCTCTTGCTATGAGTGGTCTGTTTCAAAGTTTCTGGAGCACTGTCAATTTGCTTTGAATAGATCCTCAAAATAATTGCTTCAAAAGGCAATAATCTTTACCACATATAAATTGCAGGTGAGGAAAACTCTGATCTACTGAAAAAAACTTTAGTGATCTTCATATGGATTGTGTGAAAAAGTGAGCTGGCTAACTATGTTTGTGTTTCTGATTGTGACTTCAAATTGAGCTGAAAAGTCTTGGCTGAGCTAGCTGTGAAGTGGTCCAGTTTATTCTCTAGTCATATCGATTCAGCATCACTCACAGATGACATGGTTTTATGCTACAGGAATTTAATTTGCCAATAATCAGAACAAAGTCTGCGTAAGTGTAGAGATCTATATCTTTAATTCAGACACAGGCAATCTTTGGTCACTGATAGGACACTTGCTAGCCTCAATAGAAAGAAGCTTCTCAGACAGTTTTAATAGCTCCTAAAAGTCAAGGCCAAAATGCCTAATCTCTATTGTGTGCACATGTGTGTAGCTACAGCTCTTTATCCCTTCAAGCATGTACTCTCTCCATTCTTGTGTAAATTCCTTTCTTACAGAAGGTGACAGATAAAACATTTATTTAAAAATAAATTTGCATCTCTGGGCACATTAAAGGTACAATTTATCACCAAATTCAGACATGTTTTTCCATACAGACTTATAAGACAACATGGTATCACCTACATCTTATATATTGGATTTATTTTGAGAACTTACTCATTTCTCCCTAGTCTCCAGCACCAAACAATAGAGTTCAGTGCAGAGAAAACAGAAGGAAGTTCTTATCTACAAAGCAAAGTAAAAATGTTCATCTAGAAGCACATTTAAAAATGCACTAGCAACATTAGAGCTATATATTACAAACTTAGAGCCTATCTTCATCTTGTGCCTCATTTATAACTTCTCATTTACCATGCATGATACTGTGACATTTGAGTTTTTAGCATCAGTGGCTGAGACCACAAATTTAATCATCATGCTGAAGAAAGTTACTTTTGACTGAATCCTTCATCCAGTGGCAGGCCCATCAGTGCTGATCAATATACCAGTGAATTTTCTTTGAAAACACATGGAGTCAACGTGGAACTGTTAAGGCCCTAACAGATCTGAAAGTCCCCAGTTCGGGTGATAGGATTCGATCTGTGGGATTTGTGTAAGGATCTCTTGTGATCACCATCCAAATCTCAAATAGAAAACAGCCAAGCAAGCCTTGGCATCAGTCTCATATGAAGTATGGAAATGAGTTATAACAAAATAAACCACTGCTCAATGGGAGGAAAAAAAGAAAAGGATTGAAACCTGGCCACAAAGGCCTTGGGCAAGCTCTGTGCAAATAGCAAAACTTGTAAATAATAAACACATCGTAGTTCTGAAGCCAGCTTGATATCTAATGACATTTTAATACCTTATTTATCCAGCAGCATGTGAGGTCATTGTCTTCCTTTCTTTGGTGGAAGGTCAATTAGACTCTGCCACATCCTCATTTGCCTGTCCCAAGTAAATAATCACATCAAGTTCTCTAGAGCAGAAAATCAGGCTAAAGAGCCTGGGGTCTCAGAAATACTCTCTCCTATGTGGTAAATGTGAATCACAAGCAAATATCATTTTACAGATTTTCTTTCTCCTCATTTTTGTTTTCTGTTGTAAAGCTACAACCTCTATGCCTATCCATTTGACCCTCAATTCTGGTTCCTTCAAAATCCCAGCAAGAGTCTTTCATTTGAGGGAAGCAACAGCAGAAGCACTAGATGCAGAAGCTCAAGACTTGCCTGATTGCAGAGTCTCATAAGGTTCCCTCCACTACAAATTGTACACACAACCTGCCCCTGTTAAAGAATATGCTTCCATGTGTGCAACATCATAGCTTAGTCTTTTAGAGATGAGAGGAACCTAGGCCAGTCAGTTCCACACACTTAAGGTCAGCTGTTGTTTACTAAAGTATTAGAAAAGAGATTGCAAAAGAGAAATGGACTCCTACCAGAGGCCGTGAAGCAGGGTGGTCTGAAGGAAGCACTCACAAGAAATAGTAGAGTTTTATTTGTGCACTTCCCTAATTTTCATGAGTCAGAAAAATTCCCTTTGAAAGAGAAGTGATAGCAAGTGCTCCCAACACTGGATAAACAAACTGATTGCTCCAAATGTAGGAGGGACTGCACTTCATTCAGTGAATGGCATAAATGCATACTGAGTCCAAGTTGAGAAGGAAGAGCTTCACATGGAGTCTAACCACTTTAGCCTGATCACTTTAGCCAAGACAGCCTGCCATGTTTTACCTGTTCTTATCCTCATTTCTAAATAATATTTATATTGTTCATTTCTGCAAACATGCAGGGTTTCAGTTTTGAACCTTATTTCTCTATACTGTGTAATTTTATTTTACTTTTTTTACACAAGTATCCTATATGCTCTCCATCCTCCAGCTTTCTTATTTCTCTGAAGTTGATAGTGGGAAATTTGAGAACCATCTGCTCCTCTTTGCCCTAAAACCCGCTGCTGTGTGAAGTGTCATAGGAAACGAGAAAGATACTGTGGTGTGTCTGTGAGGAAACCAAGAAAGAGTGCTTCAATCTGGTAACTAACTCTTATCATACACTTCCATAATCCTCCGAAAGGCCAGAGACCTATGTCAGTACACTGAATTATTTCTGATGACTCCCTGGCACTCTCCACAACGAGGTGGGGAAAGCAAATACAATGATGTTTTTTTTCTCACAACACTTTTTAAATCCAAGGAAGGATGTAGTCTTTTCCTGTTGAGGGAATTTCCAAGAGCAGGAGTCAAAATCTGATTTCTGGTATGTATAATCTCTTGAGTCAGTAATATCTTACCCAAGCAGACAGAAAATTTGCTTTGTTTCTGGCCTGACTGCATTTAAGCTCTCCAGTTTCCCTTTGCTAGCATATTCAGTGGGCATCTCCCAAAGCTCCCAGACATTTCAAGGCAGGTTAATATACTTCGGGACCGACCTGAAAACAGGGCCTGAGCAGTCCTTTGAGTCTCTTAACGGACCAGCTTGGCCTGAAGTAGATCAAGTTACTCACTATGCATAAAAACTTAGGTTGATTTTGTTTATTAAGCATATCTGCTGTTTTCTGTACCATGATTTTGTTACAAATGCATGGTTATACTAGACAGTAGACATCACAAATGGGAATCTCTGGGGAATGGCATATTGCAGAAGTAAATGAGGTTGCATAAAATCACACTCTCTCAATTCTTTCCATCAGAAATGGAGAATTATTAGTCTCAGCATAAAAAGAAAGGTGATGGCCTGCAGGACTCGGAAAATCAGATTAATTCAGTTCTAAGATGAATTTGATTTTAGCATTGTATTAAAAAAAATAATCCTGCTTTTTATGTGTCAGTTTTGGGTTGGGTATCTAATATAAGCAAAGTACCAGCTCTCATCTTCTCAGGTGCTATAATTGCAGAGCTGAGCTAATTCAGGGCTGCTGAGATCTTTTCCAACCTTCTATTCCAGGGTTGAGAGGCATAACAGATGGAATATAGCTACATATAGCTATAGGCTTTGTCCTGTTTTCATGCATTTATGATTTCATCTTGAAGTCAATACTGTTATAACATTGTTTACTGAATGTTTAATTTGCTGAGCACACAGAATTGCAGCTGAAGCTAATGTGAATTGCAGGTGCCTAAACTACCGAAAAATAAACTGCCCCTTTTGCATTTAAATGCATGTTAAAAGGATCCATCAGGTTGCTGTGCTTCCACAATGATTAAAACATCAAAGAAGTCAATAAATATATTCATAAATAAATAATAATTTGGGAGAAAAAAAACAAAACAGCACATTAAATTATACTTCCTGTCTTCATTCCAGCTATTCTTGATGGGTTTGTTCAAAACTTCTTCATGTCAGTTAAAACCTTTCTTTTGCATTTAGCAGACTTGGAACCAGGCTTTAAATGCCTGAGACATGAGCTTATATAACCTGAACACATGCCTGTCTGGTCCACCACACTCCAATGCAGAAAAATCATCACCATGGGATGGGACATGGAACACCACACATGGCTCTCCCAGCCCAGAGTCAGAGCAACAAGCCCAGAGACCCTGGCGTATAGCAAACGATTTGGTGCACAACAAATCAGACAGGGCTGAAAAAACATGTTTCTAGGCAGGGGCTTGCTCACCCTGCCAGCTCTGCAAGGCAGAGCTCATGGGCTAAGCATGAGGCCGTGTTAACAGGATGTCAGGGGAGATTATGTATCATTCCTACTATTCATTTCCTTTCCTGGACTTCAGCCTAACTCTTCAGTTCTTTTCAGGACATTTCAGAAAGCATTACATAAAGTGAAAACCTCAGGCTTGCATCTAAAATCCAAAATTAAGCTGTTATTCAGATCTCCTGATCACCTTCAGAGACAGATAAAGAACAAATGATGCCACTGGCCAACTTTTTGGGGGTCATCTGTCCTTGGTTGTGTGACTGAGAAGATGATCAGGTGTTAGGACCACAAGAAAGGGAGAACAGAGAAAGCCAAAAATCTCCCCTAGCCATCGCTGTTTAGTGTAACAATGCAATGGAGTAGATCTGTGGTTTACACAGTAACTTTACTTCTATAGCTTTATCTGTGGCAGCCACCCTCTTTACCTCCCTCCCCTCACCCCACATCATGGAGAGAGCTACAAGGTACGGGAGTAAGGAGATGGCTGCTTTAAGGCATAGGGGTTTTTTTTCAGATATATAGTTGTGGGAATAGCATCCACTATTAACTTTTAATATTTTTTAAAAGATATTTCTGCATCTGTGAAGGAAACAGAACATTAATGTGAATTGTGGCCTTTCTCACAAACTTCCAATATGTTCATTTCTTGGCCTTTCCTAGAATGAAAACCCAGCTGGTGTGCTGTGTACATCCTAGGACCAAGTGTTCACCATGCCTCCTTACTGATTCAGAATTGCGGACTTCTGAAAGGAAATTTTATTTATTGTAGGGGCAAGAACGTATTGTGAGTCACTGTGTTTTTCTGCTGTCTGCATTAAACTGGAGTGAAATTAAAATCATACTTCAGTCCCTATTTAAATGCCTTTTCTTGGCAGGAAGAATGAAAGTTTGGCCTCCAAACTCTGATTGGCAGCATGTTGCTTAGTTGGTAGCTAAGCCTCAGCTTTATTGGGTCCTCCCTGTTGTCAACAGGACAGATCTTGTCCAACAAAAGCAACATCCTGTCAGCTACTCCTTCTTCCAGGAACCTGCCTTTTCCTCCCCCGCAGCTGCTCTCTTTCTCCAGGTTCAGGCAAGAAAACAGTGATGCATTAAAGGGATAGAGCTCCAGAAGGAGTAGCCATCAGAGCTTAAGTTCATGCTACCTATGGCCTGTATAATTTTCTTCCCCATTCATAAGGTCGTCAGGAGTGAATGAAACACAGCCACTTTCTTTAGCTGGTAAAGAGAACTAGAAAAAGTGGGGAAATACTTTCATGTGAGGAAGTCATAAGGAAAAGAAGGGGAGATTTTCTTAGGCCTCTCTCCAAATAACTCAGGAAGACAGTCTTGGGGTGCAGCTACAGGAATCCCCACCAGGAAGACCAAGTTATTTGGGACAGGGAGGGTAGCCAGCCAGGTGATACAAAGACAATGCTCAGCTTCTTGCCAGCATTCTGCCACTGAGATAACAAGACCCCACACTTTAAGGCTCTTCTTAAGGGCATATGATAATTTATTTCCAGATGTTACAAAACAGCTGTATAGAAGTGGAGCAAGCAGTGAAGAATGAGAATGGAATGAGGAGGGTTGCAGGGGAGGTTTCAGTTTCTCATTGCAAGCTGGATAGTAGATAGTCCTTTCTTTGACGCTTGTTTCTCTGGGGTTCAGTATTCTTGCTTCTTTAGCCCAGCAGATTGGGACAATGGAGAAAGAGAGGCCCAATCCACCAAAAAGGAGGGGGAAACAGAGGCAATCCTAGGGATGCAACTAGCAGAGCAACAGGAAAGCCCTTCCATTACCCCCAAGGGAAAATCAGGACTTCAGATTGTATGAAAACAGAAGACGACCAGGTGTTGCCAGTCAAGGAACATTAGTATTTCTCTTCATAAAGGAAACATATGGGAGAGAGAGTACTATCTGTCATGAGAGGAAAGGAAAAGGCTGAAAAGCTGACCTAGAAACAGGGGATAACACACACAATGGGGAACATGCAAGAGAATGATGACAGCCTTAGGCATGACTTCAATATAGCCTAATAATTTAAAGGAATGGATTAGCTGAGAACATCCCATAAAGAGTGCACAGTGTTTTCAATTAATACTTAGGTATATACCATGATTATAAAATACCTTAGGGCTATCTGTTTTTCAGTGATGTGTCTATATTAATCTTGAGGTTTTTTCCACTAAGTGATGGCTGCTACTGACTGCTAAGAATGTTCTGCTTCAGTAAACTTTGATTTCAGTTGCAGTTGTGCATTTATGAGGCAAGATTATCATCATCCAAGTTTCCAGGGTTGGGAATTCGTTTGAAAAATATGGTCTATTTGCATTTAATTATCACATATTTGCTGAGGAAAAATATAAACACGCCTGGTTTATGCAAGGAATGGAGCCAGTAATGTACTGCAGGCTTGGGATTGTGCTTTTTAATATAATCAAACTACTGTTATAAATAATTCACAGTTTCCACTGTGGAAAAAAAAAATGAATATGGTTTTCCTGATAGGTTGTTAAAAAAAAAAATCTAAAAAAAAGCAAGGATATTTTTCAAAGTATTAAAATTACTGAGACAAAGTCTTCATATCATATGAGATACCATTAAAATTCACCTTGAAAGAGGATGTAAAAGGGGAAAAAAGTCCCCCTTATAAGAAGTAGCTACCAGTTCCAGCTGCTAGAAGAAGAAAAAAGAAGAAATATATTCTTATGAGACACTAAAACAAAACAACAGGATGACAAGATGAGGAAATGTCAAGTTAACTTTTGGAGAACAAATCTTCAGTCCACACAGTTCTAATCACTGCATAGACCTCTTACAGTGTCCACAATATAAGTGCTCAGAGAAACCGTGGCTGCTCTATCCCTGGCAGCATTCAAGGCCAGGTTGGACAAGGCTTTGAGCAACCTGGTCTAGTGGAAGGTGTCCTGCCTATCACAGGTGGGTTGGAACTGGATGATCTTTAATGTCCCTTTCAACCCAAACCATTCTGTCATTCTACAAAATGGAGATGGGGAATTCTGAGTTCAGAAAGAAGAAAACATAATGGAGATAAGGAATTCCTACATCAGAAAGACAGAATTATTTAACTTGTATTAGACAAGAGAAAAAAATCTTATGGCACTTCAAAATTCCTGCTTGAGTGATTTTCTTGTCCGTCTGCTGTGGTGTCCTCTGCACAGGTTTTGGTGGGCTGAAACAGAAAGTACAATCAGCTTCTTTTCAACAACAGACTTTCATCCTTCTACAATAAGCTGGAGAGACTGTCATTGACAGTTACCAAGCTGTTATTCAATACCTAACCAAAAACCTCCTCTTTCTATGGAACATGCTTCACTCAGATTGCACTAGGCTAGAACAGATAGATCCTGTAGGGTCCTGGTGGGCTGCTGGGTAGGTGCTTGCTGCTAAGCCAAGGAGCAGGTAGCTTGGGAGCAAGTATATAAGACTGAAGCGAGGGGTTATATACTGGTGGGAAGCAAAGCTGAAGATAGGCAGTTAGTAGGCAGTTAGTAGACAGTTGTGAAGCATCTCCAGGGGCCATGCAAAGGTGGCTAGAGCAAGATAAGTGGCTGTTTGGACTCCACTGATAGTTTAGACACCTAGCTCACATGTAAACACCTACACTGCCAGAGACTTAAGCAAGTGTCATGATTTTTGAGATGCAGAAGACATTCTGGTGTGACAGACATGACAGAAGACCTGTATTTTCTCAAGCAGTAGCTGAAAGCTAGGCAGGCTAGCCCAAGGTGTCCCAAACAGTGCGAGGCATCTATGTTTAGGTAACCGAACCTCACATTGGGTGAGGAACATACATGTTGCTTAGTGGCTCCAGAATGCGACCCTGCAGCCAAGAAGCACTCATTTTACCAAGGAGAAAAGAAATATGCCATATCAAACAAAATGGGGAAGCATCCCATGCACTGACAGCTATGGAAGGGGCAGTTGATACTTCATGACAGTAAATTCAGGAATCAGCACATAAGACTTCCCCAGATAGCAGTCATTTAATTCTGATAACCCTCTGCTGTGATATTGCTGCATTACAAAACAAATAATTATTGCCTAAAAGTTCAACTTTAAACAATTGCAAAGTGGATTTACCCCTTTTAAGTTTGATTTTGAGAGTCCTATAATGCTTGTCTGAAAAGTATTGTAAATATATTTATTACTACAGGTTTTATTATTATAATTGAACAAACTAATCCTAATGCTTCTTTCAGCTACTGCAAGAACCATAATATTCCTTTTCATTTATTGCTCTGTAATTTCTAATTTTTATTTTTCAGTTTTCTTCTTCACCTTTATATGATGTGGACATCATTGTCAGTTTTGTCATGTTTGTCTTCAATAGTCTTGAACTTTGGGTTTGGTGTATCAGGTCAGATAACAATTTCTCTACACTGGTATGTTCTTTCAAAGGAATCAACACCCAGTGAGATGCTCATAGTATGAAACAGATCCAACATTATACTTTTACTAAACATTTCAAGAGCTTCTATCATTGCCCTAACCACATCATTCCTTGCTTTTGAAATTACTTGAATAACCATTTTCTACTTCTGAATTTGGTTTATTCTACCTGACTGTTTAAAAATTAAACATAGTAAGGGGTGTATATGTTTTCAAAAGCAAGTGAATTTATACCATCAGCTAAAGCTTTGCACTAGAACTTCAGTCCTAGGTTTAAAAGACACTATTACATAGCACAGGGGTTTTTTAGTCTTTTTTTTTCGTTCAGTTCACTGCTACTGTCAATAGGTCTACTTAGGTGTAAGACTCATTCATATGAATAAGTACTTACAGTTATGTCCCATGAAGAAAGAAAATAAGGCTTTAGGCAATTGGCCAGCTGATTTTTTGATGACTTGACATTTATACAACTCATTCTCCTCATGAACAATAACATTTATTGTGCTGAGAGTCAGGAACTAAGTATAACAGGAACCAGCAAAAGATGGCTAAAATTAAAACAAGGAAAGGAAGGCCATAGTGTAGAGCCATGGCTGTTATTTAATTTCCCTTCAGCAATACGAGGGAAAAACAGAACCATTCCTTCATCCATTCTTCTCTGAAAAAAAACCCACAAACCACCACAAAAACTACACAGACACAGACCACAGAAACTCTAGACCCAAGATTCTGGTTTGCAAAGATTCAGCTTCTGCCAAATGGGCACAATTAAGAGTGTGGAATGACTCTAAATGAAAGGAAGACTTCAGCTGAATATGAAGCGTCTCATTCCAATATCCACTTGTGCTAAAGAGAATGACATCCTGAGGATTGAAATACATATCTATTGTATGCATAGCATGATATGCGAAGGGAATGAGATATGGCAGCCACCTAGAAAGACAACAAGGAAAAAAAATTATCACTTTCCTCTTCTTTTATATTTTTCCACTTTTCAGGAAAAAACACCTAGTAGATTAATTCCAATCATTTTACCCAATAAAGAACCAAATTCTGAACAGATGTAACAGATTACTTTTGAGGAATACTAAGTAGTTTTAAAGTTTTTTAAAATCTTTAGATTTTAATTTAGGAATTTGAAAGAAAAGTAAATCAGTGGACCTATAGAACAACTAAAATTAAATTCTGGTCCCAGTAAGCTCGATGGCTGGGCTTTCATTCCTTTCAACAGGTCCAAGATTTCCACTACAGAACTTCAAAATTCCATGCAGAACCTAGACGGCAGATTCAGCCTCATTTTTTCTCAATATTGGTGAATATTTGGCTAATTCACTTATGATATTCAACCAGAAGAATCTTTAGTTCTCAGAAAACATGTAGCTGATTAGAAGTAAGTGGGCATAAGAAGCAGAATGAATGTCTATGGTTTATGCTAGTAAGTTGATTTTTGTGATTGCCATAGTACTGTATGTAAAACATAAAATTGTAAGTCATAGAGAACTCCTAAAAATAGAGGTATCAGCATGAATTTAAACTGGAATAGCTGGGATATCCTGATGCTGGTATAAGAAAGAGCTTTGTGCCAAAGATAGTTTCTTTTTTAAAGTGTGCATTCTCTTACAGCATCTGGTCTGCAGTATCATGAAGAAAAACAAGGCTGAGAAAATTGAAGTACAGAAGGGCAACGTCAGCAAACCTACCCTTCCACCTGAAAAGTACCTTGAATATGTACAGCTTCATATTTAATCCCATTTCTGATGGTGGTTAGTAATTAGCAACATCCTATTCAGATGAACACATAAAGAAGTCAGTAGTTAACTATATTGACCAGGAAAGATGAAAACAATCTTTCTTGTGAGCTTCCTGGCTCATGCTCAGGTAGAAAAATATCATAAGAATTCCCTGTCATAAAGCACTTCACAGCCCACTTTGAGAGGTTCTTTGAAACAAAAACTAAACAGCTGTGAAACAATAAGCTACAAAACCACCAAATAAATAAGCAAAGTTCTCTGATGTGTTTTGATCTTATTTGATTGAGGTTGAGTAGAGGTCATTTCTTCTTTGATCAGCATGGTTCACATGTTGCTACCAAACATGCTTTGATACAGACTATTTACAAATTATTGCTATATAGAACAGAAAAGCAAAGCAAATCTGTTAGAATGAGTTTATGAGTTTATTCTTACTGCATGCATGTCAGTCCTACCTCAGCAAAGAAAAGCTTTATTGTTTAACAGATTGAGACTTACTAAAGCAAAATCAAGTGACTTGCTGTCTGCTGAACAAACTATTGACTGGAACATTATAATTTAAGCCGATTTCAAAAGGCCAAATCTTGCAAAATCTAAATGAATTCCTGCTACAGTGCATTAAATTTTGATTGAATGTAATAAGAGATGGGCACACTGGTTGTGCTATAACATAAAGCGTGAGCTGTCTTGAGGCAATTATGAAAATTAAAAATTGTCCTCTGTTTTCATGTGTTTCTACAAACATGTGGGGAATAGAAAGGGAGGGTTGATATGTTCCTTTAAAACCATGGATTTTGAAAGTGAGAAACTGCAATATTTGCTTTTCTATAGCAATAATTCAATTTGTCAGATCACTGCACTCAGTTATTGATTCGAGAGACACAGAACCATTCACAGGACAGCAAGAAGCACAAAGGGAGCAAATGTGAGGTAGAAATGGGATGGGAAAGGGAAAGAGAAGGAGAAATGGGAAGAGGAAGTGGAAGTAGAAGAGGAAAGGGAAGGAAAAAGGGGAAGTGGAAAGGGAAGAGGAAGTGGAAGTAGAAGGGGAAAGGGAAAGGGAAGGGGAAAGAAAGAGGAAAGGTGAAAGAAAAGGGGAAGCGGAAGGAAACAGGGAAGGGAAAGGGTAGAGGAAAGGAAGGCAAAGGGGGAAGTTGAAGGGAAGGGAAGGGAAGTACAAAATGAGTAGGTTCAGATCAGGAAGATGCCAGATAACTATGGAGACTGAAGTTCTTTCTATCCATTTGCTGTATTCTTTCCATCTGATTTTCTATCTCTTCTCCTGTTGGCATTAATACCACCAGTCACCTGAGTCATTCTGTTCCTGAAGCTCCTCAGTGTGAAAGGAAAATCTGTGTGATGAGGCATTTGCAACCTGCTCTCCTCTCTGATTAGCCCTGTTTATATGAAAGGAGCTGCATGGAGCAGTCTGATGAAATAGCGACATGTCATGCAGCATGAGAACAACTTTTTCTCACCTAGCTGAATGGAAGAGACTACAGAATGGACTCTGGTTTTGTCTATACATAAATACATTTATGTAAATACATAAATAATTAAAAATTACATGCATAGATAAAAATATATTTGTAATATATGGTATATATGACATGTGATTAATGGTATGTAATATTTATGTAGCTGTAATATATTTAATACCTTATTTATAAATATAAACTAATATGAAATACTTACAGATGGAATTACATATTAAATAATGATGTGGTTAATTGTTCAGTACCATTGCCCAAACGATAGTGAAACTCAGTATCTGGCACAGCTATTTCCAAACACAGATGTGGAATTAGACAGACAGCTATGTTCAACATGTAACGGTCCAGAAATGGGATCACAAGTCCTGGAGAGTAAAAAAAATCACTCCTGAAGGTTCCAGTGTGAAATGCCATCTAAGTGCTTTTCAAATTGCCCAGATAATGTGCATAATTTGTATCATCTTTTGTTTCTGACATTTGGGATGTTTTGCAGAGGAATACTGAGTTGCAAAACAATAATGTATATTATTAAAACCACTAAACCACAAAGCTTTTAAAAGCCACTGCTCTTAAAGGATATAATTTCTGAAAGGTGTAGAAATTACAGGGGAATTTAATCTCCTGTTCTGTCTTTCTGTAACTCATTTGAGTGACCAGTGAAAGTTGGCCTTTGATGTAGATACCCAAAAAATGATGATGGTATTTTTTGCCAATTAAAAAATTGACTTTTTTTCACAGGAAAAGTACCCACCCGGGGCCGTGTTCTTTTCAGTGGTCATATAAACCCCCAGCAGTTGAATGAAATAAGATTACAACACAGTAGTTAGAGAGTTGTGCTTACAACATTCCTTGGCTTTTGCAGTTCAGTTCAGCTTCAGCACCAAAAATAACAAACAATTCAGGCTTCCAAAACACACATAGGTTGTTTAAAATTGTGAGCTTCAAAAAAATAACTTTCTGCATTTCTGTCATTTTAGCTTTACTGTGCAATCATAAGAGACATAAACACAAAGTTTAAACCAGGGACAGAAGAAAAACTCCAGAAGATGAGGTCTTGAGAAAAATACTAAAACCACAAAACTTTTGTTCAAAGGTGAGAAGAGGCAGCACTACAATACAAGCTGGAAAGATGTCATGTGTGAATCTATGAAAGTCTTTTATGTGTTGATTACAGCCTGGAAACTGTGCATTGCTATGAGAGGTGGGAAAAATGACACAGTTACAACAACAGAAGAAAAGGACCATGGAACATATCCACCTGTGATAGGGGAGAAGAGAATGCTCTGCATTCCACTATGTCAAATTTCACATCTTAATTTAAAATAAAAATTTAATTATTTTTAAAAAATAAATAAACCTCTACTTTCCAACCTTCACAACCTCCCTTTTGTGAAGGTTGTACATTTTGAGTAGAAAAATGAAGCGAAAGAAACCAGAGAAAGAAAGGGGGGAGTTTTATAATTAACCTACTATAATTAATAAATCAGTAAATGTGTATTGCATTAACCTCCAGCAAGTGCTAAGTACAGGCAACTTGCAGCAATATCCCTTCACAATAACATTTCATATACCAAGAAATGCCATGCTGGTTTTTAAATGAGAGGACCACATGCTTCACCTTATGAAGATATTGAGTTTGCCTTCACAGCACTTTTTTTTTCACACGACACTATCTAAAGTTAAGGTGAGATGTGTGTTTAGCAAAAATGGGCAATGCCACAGCACCACTTCTCAGGGCTTCCCTAAACCACAACCCTGTGCACCCTGACCATTATTGCATCGCAGTGCAGCTGTGGGGACCCCAGTGGCAACTTTAGTCTGATGCTCAGCTGGGTCTGCCAGTGCTGGCTTCAGGTAAGAAGGTGCTTTGAAACCCCAAGCAAGGGCTTTGCAGGCTGCCTGCAGCCCACAAGAGACCCTTTGAGAATTCTTGCTCTGGACTATTCAAAACTGGGTCCAAACATTGGAAATGAATTGATATGGGCAGGTCACTAGAGTGGCACAGGCACCTTGCAGGCAGAGCTTCGTGACCATGACTATCATGACAAAGCCTTGTTCCTGGCAGCATTTCCACTACTAGTCAGGACTGAGCATAAATAAATACATTTGCAACATGAACAACAGCAATAAACCAAACAGAACTCCACAAAACATCAGCGTGGATCAGGAAGGATTGCTGTTGACACTGTCCCCCCTTGTCTGGTTTTGTAAAGCAGTAAACCATGCTTATCAAACCAGTAAATTTAAACTTCTCAAAAATCTCCTGCTATTTCTTTTCTCATAAACCTGAAGGTGATTGCTTGCTCTGAAGTATAGTAATATAGTATGTAATGTAATATAGTGTTGGATATATTTAAAAATATTATTGCTTTAAAAAATCCTTCAGAAAATATACTGGATGGTTTCTCTTGGACTGATATTACAAGGTATACTGGAAGCATCTACAATGACAAAACAAAACCTCAGTTTAAGAGATTTTTATGTGACCTTTTCTCAGAGCAAGACCATAAAAATAAAATTATTCCATTGTTTCCATTTATCCTTAATAGATTATCTTCTGAGTACAGCTGCTGAACTAGATTATTATATTTTGCTTTCCTTTCAAAAGCGGGTTAAAACCTTCTTAGGTTCTGTGAGAAAGGGTGTTTGCAATATTAGGTCAGTTGAACCTAAAGTTCATCCATAAAATTTGTTCCTTTCATACAAAAAAACCCTCAAAGAATTAAATTAGAACAGAGCAGATGCCTTGTCTGAAGAATAGGAAGCTGCTGATCTCATAAGATAGAACATATTGTATTTGATCTTAAAAATATTCAACCATTCTACTATATTAGTTTTACTTCAGTAGTCAGAAGGACCCCCAGTCCTAGGCATATCCAGACTTTATTATGCTGCTATATACAAACATAGAGAAAAAAACTGTCCTTGTCCCAAAGAACTTTCAATCTAAGCACATATTTTAATAGGATTAGCATATGAATAGCTACACTGTACCTCATTATCTACTTCTGCATATAAAAATACCAGTTTCTTAGACTTTGTCAGGCTAGAAGTAGGATACAGCTCTCCTGATTTCTGATGACTACAAGCTTGACATCTATATTTGAGCTAGATGGTTTGGCTCCTGTTTTAAAAAATAAGAGTTCCCAGGTGGTGGGTGTAGGGTGCCACTCATCCGGTTAAATATTAATATCTACCTTGGGATGAGATTAATTGTTCTCTAGGCTACACAGGTTGTGTTGATGGGGTATCCATGAACTGTACAGGAACTGAGACATCCCTCCTGCAGAAACTTAAAGCTCAGGGGGCTGAAACCCACACAAACTATTTAAGGAATCCAAAGACTGAACGAGTTGGTTCCCTATTATTTCTGTATACAGGCACATGTTAACACAATTTTACAATTATAAAATTCAGATATTTGTATGAGCAAGGACTTTCTGAAAAAGCGAAAAGGGCCCTGCCACCTCCCATCAGCCTCCTCTCCAACAGCCGGCACAACATGTTGCAAACCTCCAGCCTACAGAAGTGCCAAACCTTTCCCCAGCTCTTCTTGCTGAAAAAATACGCTGTGATGCTCTGAAGCAACTGAGGAATACGTCACTATTTCCTATTTCAGTTTCTTACCCAGATTGGTGCAGAGGCATGTGAGAAGCAAAATGGTACAATCCTCACCCCGACCTCAGTTAGGATTGCTCATTTATGTGTGTGCACGCACACCCTTATACACACATGCAGGCATGCAAACTCATTCATCTCCACTTTCACATAGGATACCGTGTGCTGGAAAAAAAAAAAAAAAAAAAAAAAAAAAAAAAAAAAAAAAAAAGAGAAAAAGTTCTAAGCCTTTATTTTATCAAGAATACAATTTGCAACAGTTACAAGTGTAATTTGTCATGGGTGATGGGGTTGCAACACCAGGTATGAACCAACCCATCTACAGAGAGCTGTCTTGAAGCAATTCATGTACTCCAGTACCGTTGGCTAAAGGTGAACAGACTGCCAGGATTTTGTTGCTAATTTCTGAGGAGGAGAGAATGAAATATATCATTGCTAGGACATCATATCAAGGTGGAACCTTACAGTTGTAATCTTTGATACTCTGCTGACAACTGGGTAATGTAGAGATGGGCATATTCCAAATGCCTGACCTGCACTGATAACTAAATGGGGTTTTTATATGCCATTTTAAATCTACTATTAAACTTTTATTCATTGTTTATAAATACGGATTTCCACAACAACAATGAAAACAAAAAGAAGATCCTCTCCAAATCCCACACATTCCTCTAATAGATATGGGATGGCTCAAGCTGTAAACCCAGCTCTGGTCATCAGATGGTTAGCCACACTTATCATTTGTTGTGTCTGCATATTTAAAATCCAGGAAGCAGACACTTTCAAGCTACCATCATGACACTATTTCCATCTTTGTTTTGCAAACCAAAAAAATAGTGTTATATCCTCAGCAAAAATATAACACCAAATAAATATTATGTAAGAGCAGTACATAAATAGGTTATAGAAGGGCAGAAAAACATCATAAAGGGAAAGTATTTGTGACTCATTTTTTCTAATTTTTAGGAGTTTTCCTAATATGCAGTGTGCAATTAAAATAAATGGAAACTTTAAGAAATATTCTACATAAGGCAGAGTCCAAAAATGCAGAAGGTTATGCAAGGCTAACTGTAAAAATAAGCAGATGAGTCCTCTAAAATAATATTGCAACATTTTTTGGCTTCCATTTATTGGTTGCCATAGGATTTTTACTCAGTGAGCAACTGCTAAACACAAAGGCTGCCTCATACCATAGCTTGGCTTTTAAGAGTAGAAAAACAGTAACATTGTCTAATGAACACACTTGTCTGGATAAGTATTAGCAAATGCTAGGAACTCATTTTCCTACTGCCTGAAACCAGAGAGATTTGCAAGTGTTGTGCTCATTGTGCTGTGCTAGATTTGAACCTTCCTCTCTGACAACACACAGATCTCTCTCCCACATAAAAAGCAACTTATTTTTGCAGGATTTTGTGGGGGGAGAAAGTCTAACAGCAAAATGGTTGAAGTGCCATGAGAGAAAGGATCACAAGGCACTTCTAATGAGCTATTTGAGTTACACCAGCTGCTGCTGGAGCCAGAGAGTGTATCCTCTGGTGGATGCTAAAGGAAAGAAATGGGAAATGCTTTTCTAAAGTATTTACCTAACAGGTAGTATTTTTTGATTCCACTACTTGCACATTCTATGTGGAAGTGTAATAAGAGGAAGATAAAACAGTGACATGAAATAAAAAGTAAATAAATGTTTTTCCTCTTCATCTTTTATACAGTATCCCAGTATCTTGATCTACCAACATTCATCATACCTATTTTTTATTATGATGGCTTGTGCTCTCTCTGCAGTTGGATTTATTTCTGGGTTTTGTCCAGCAGCTACATAATGCAAAAGGCTGAAAGCAGCCCACATGTGCCCATGTCTGAGCACTTGCTCATGTATTACAAAAGGGTCAGTCCTCCTTTTGCCTGGAACCCTTCTGGGCCAACAACATTTGCAAGATGCTTCACAAATGGCCATTTCTGAAGATAGAAGAAGAGTATTTTCCCACACAAATTACATAAATATGTTTACATTTTTAAAGATATCCAAGTGTTGACACCTAGAAAACCCTCAAGCTCATGAGAGAGTAATGTTCTGAAACATAGGTTTTCAGAAATTAAGGTCTTCTGGACCACCCTACATGGATGCCTGGATAGACGTGCCCACCCAATGCCATCTGAAATGCTCGAGGGCACCCCAACACACTGAGTCACATCTGCAAGCCTTGTGTAGATGTCTTGTACTCCTGGTGTTATCTCAAAAGGAATGACATGTTTTTCTGTATGCAAATGATTTGGGTTTCTGGCAAGCAGGGAGGATTAACCCCATCTAACTTTAGATATTATGGCTCAGCTAGTCACACTGAGCTTGTTTTATAGTCATCAGAGAGAGATACAATTGACAAAATTTAGCTGGAAAAATCCCACCCCCGATTTTCACTTGTGAAAGCCATAACTCCCAGCTTCAATAGCACTAGATGGCCTGAATCTTGTCCTTGTCCTCCCTGTAGCATGTAAAGCTGGCAGTGAGTTTCTCTGCCCCTCTGAGAGGAACTTGATTTAAGAGATGAGAGGCAGAACAAAGCTTGGTCTTGTCTATACTGACTCCAGAACTGCAGTCAGCCTCCCCTGCTGTGCTCTGACAGAGTAACCTTTTGTTGTGAAAATAGTATTGGAATAAGCTTTGAAATTACTCTAAATAACACAGTCTTCAGTCTAGTTCTGCAGCAAAAGCATGATGATTCCATCGCAGAAGTCTACAGCCTACCTCTGGAAAGAAGGTCTTTTCTAGGTCTCTAGGGATTATATCTGTTACTGATTCAGCTGACTGGAACTCACAGTAAATTGATGGTGTCAAGAATTTGCAAAGAAATATTGAAAAACATGGTTTAGACACTTTTTCCATTTCTCTGAACAATTGGTATCCGACAGCTACAATGTTAGAAACATTACTTATGGATGTGAGAAACAATATTTAGATTCTTATAATCCCATCTACAATTAGAAAGAGGATAAGAAGCCTTCTACCCTTTAGAAAAGTCTGGTGCTTCTGAGATAGATAGCCTTTGGATATAATACATGCATTTCTCCGTTACTTTGATGATGCGTTCACCGTGGTGCTCTTGAAATGCACTCTGAGTGACCTAGCAGCACAAACCCCAAGGTAGCAGGTGTTACTTACAATTGCAGTTGTTTGAAAACAAAAGCAAAATGTATTGGCAGAGTAGAAGTTAGAACATAAAACTGTTTAAACATAATGACTGAGGGATTTTGGTCTTTGGTCTGCAATTCAGAAAAAGCGATTACCAAAAGTCAATGGTTGCTTCCATAAAATACCCTCTATCTGCTACATTTGTTATCTTCATGCCTTATTTATTGTCAAAACTATCTCAAAAGTAAAAACTTCTCTAAGTATTACTAGCTGCAGAAAATGTTGTTGAAAGAGAACTGTAAAGGAAGAAGCAGAACAATATGCTTGTTAAATTGTGGAGGCACATTATCAATCGATTTTGAGGCATTTGGTAAATCAGTTGTACAATCCCAGTTCACTTGATGGAAAGAAATAAGGTGTGGGATTCCCTTTGCTCAACTAGTAAATAAGTAGGAGTCAAAATACCACTTGGCCATTGACAGGTCAGTGTGCAGAGTTATTCTGGAACTGGTGAGTAACGTTTCTCCTGCAGAAGGGACAAAGGGCATTATCTTCTTTATCTTTACCTATGCAACAGACTAATCTGAAAGGAAAAAAAAAACAACAAAAAAAGGAAGGGCACAACCATTCTGCATCTGAGGACGCTCTGAGGACATAAACATAACCTTGACCTTGTCTTGGTTTCCTACATGCATCTAAATTTATACTGGAAATATTCCATCCGGCAGTGAAATGTGGGTTATACTCATGGCCTGATCAATCAGCAGAGATAAAATCAGATGATTTTGACTATTCCAGTTTTATCAGCTGCAGTCAACAGCAAAATGTCAGTGGATTTCTCTGAATCATGCATTTCATGCTGCCTGATGTTCCTTTCTTAAATTAAAGGCAGCACATTGCTAACTTTCTGACAAATCTCGCTGCTGTCCTGAGGTTATATGAGATCACTGGTTATTCATGTTAGCAGCTCCTCAGACACAGCAAAGACTTGATATTCTACACAGTACCAAGAAAACAGATCTCTCAACGTTTCTCACCATGCTGAAAAGAGAGAAGTATGTTTTTTCTTTCTCTGCCATAAAGTCTCTTTTGCAATCATGCTATTGCTCTTCCAAGATATGCTCCTTTGACTGAATTACAGAGTTTGTAAAAAGTAACAACTGGTAAAATATGCATGTACTTACTCATCTTGAGCATGTTGATTTGATTGGCCTTGATTTGAGCTACCAAGGAGAGTAGGCACGTTATGTAATTCTTGAAGCAACATTTATTCTAATAAAAAGTTTGTATGTAGTAAGACCTTTTTACCCTAATGCAGCTGAAGACCTGTCAGAAACTCAGTACCCAGAAGAGCTGCAATTTTTGCCCACAGATACATTCCACCTTACAGCTGCTCTAAAGGCTGCTCACGTGGACTAGGCATATTTCTTGCTCATGTGAAATCTAAAATACTTAATTAGCAATTACAACACTTTGAAATTACTAATAATTCACAGTTATGGTGATTACATAGGATGGAGTAGAATACAACAAAATATGAAGTAATAAAATGCCCATTGGTGAGCAGTATGCACAAACTCCCACTTTCCATCAGGCAGACATCAAGCTTTTAACATTAAACCATAACTGCATGGAATCAAACTTTTTTCAACCCATGATATACTAATTCTGACTAAAATACATGCCTAAATTTTATCCTTCTTTCCAGTGACTGAATTAAATCAAATTTTAATCATAACCTGTTATGATAAACAATGTTAGTTCATAAACAATGAATTAACTTGGAAGAAAAAAGGGCAACTGAAAAAAAGACTGGATTCATCAGAAAAGTGGTCACTAGCTGGGATCAGTGGCCCTTATGAAGCAATGGGATTCCTCTCCTGTGATAGCACCCACAAATATCCAGGGCAGGTACTCGGAGCAAACACTGAAACTGTCCTTTAAGGGTAAGCATAGAACCTAAGTCTGCACTTAATAACATCTTTGTATAATACAATATGCGTGGGTTGTTGAGCCAGGTCTCATTATGAGGAGAAATAGACACCTACTTTTGCCCCATACCTTGAAGACCTTGGCTTATGACCCATAGAGCACACTTGGTTCCCTAGTGCAGATATTTATAGTTTACAGGTGGAAATGTCTGCTTTTAGGTGTACATACAGTGGCAACTGAAAGAAGATACCTGTTTTCCGTTGCTGCTTTCCACATCTCCAGCATATTCCCACAGACTGGGGAGGTAGCAGTGCTGCTCTGGGCTCACTGGAAACACACACACTTAGATGAGCAAGCAGAAGAAAAGATTAGCATTTGCATTGCTGTGTCCCAACATCCCTTTTAACTTTGTCACTTTTGTTGGCTTTGTGGGCAAGAAAAATTCAGACAACAATTTCCCTGCGAGGAGGGTGTACCCAACACCCTCCTCCTGTGCTTAACACTGATGTGCTTAAAGATCAAGATGAGAAAAAGTCAGGTCCAATGGTAACTCCACGGACTTTTACAGGGGCCTTATCAAGCATGAAGTGTTTCAGTCTTTCCAGGACTGACTCCAGTGTCAGAGGGTGAGTGGGAAGCACAAACGTACCATTTCCTCTTTTGTGTGCTGCCTTTGCAGTATGCATTTCGCTAACCTAATCAGATGAAGATAAACACCTTGCAATATACTGTATAACTGATGTCAGCTTTTTGTATGCTTGGAATGATGTCAGCACCAGCTTTGCAACTATGCTTTAATCTCTTGAGCAGAAATA